>JABFQA010001894.1:0-12437 GCA_022817065.1 Probaryconus sp. ZL-2020 | reverse complement strand
CCGGTTATGTATTTTTATCGTTTATCAGATGAAAAACAACAGTCAAATCTTCGCGAACATTTGATCTTCTAATTATAAAGTTTCCGAAAGTAATCGCCTCAGCAATTTGTACGTGTAGCATCTTTACAATCGCGCCGCTAAAAATACGATGATAATTTGATAAATCTTCCAGTCGGGGATAACTTTGATGTCGTCGTCGCGAAGTCGTTGGGGTCTCTTCATCATCTTCTTTTTGTCGATATAACGACGCGACAAGTCGACATTACAATGGCGCAATGCTGGTTCATTATGCGGACCCTTGAAAAGCGCGGAACTCCCCAATTTCGGGAGCCATTTACGAGTTCAGACCAACCAACGCGGGAAAAGTCGCAAATTCATCCCATCCGGCTCAACGTTATAATAATAACTTTCATAGTCAAAATAGATAACTCGAGGCGACAGTCCTCGTGTCGAAATCCTTGAGGAAAGGCTGAAAAGAGAAAGACAGAGAGAGATATAGTGGAAAGACTGAAACGAAGACGAAAGACAGAGAGACACATACAGACGGAGCAAGAGAAAAAGAGGAAGAGCAAGTCGGTAATTGGCCCCGAGGTTCATCAGGGTCGGCTTTACGGGGTCGTCTTCCTGAGAAGGGTATATACGCTCTCTCAGGACATCTTATTTACGTTAGTTAGGGTTTGTTGGCAGAGCCACCCTAAGGACCATTCGAAGGTCCGCCCTCGATGAATACATGTATGTCGTACAAGTTCGTGAAACGATATTTATTTTATACACACTTACAGCTCCTATCCTTATCTCGGGTACTTTTATATTCTAGTAAGAAGGCTATTTCACGCAGTCTGCGAGTTTCGTTTATTTGAATAGATCTCCTCATTTAGAGGATTTCCAGAGATAAGTATTTCGGATGAAAATTGGGATCATAACTTGGCTTAAGATATTGCACTTCTTGTTTTAAATTACCACGAACGTTATGGTTTAAGAGTGTATGTTTTTTATTGTTCATAATTTCTAATGGAACTTATGTTTCGGGTTCAGGGTTATATTATGGTTGCCTCCTTAAAGTATCATTAAAAAAAAAAAAGTCATAACTTAATATAAACGTTTTAAAACTCCGTGGACTTATTATATTCCTGAAATTATAACAAGTGATGATAAAAGGGTTATCATTCATTACAATTGTTGTCTTTTTCTTCTTCCAGACGAATCGGTTTGACATAAAGAGGCACGTCTGACCAGACCGATCCTATATCAGATAAACCGATATCTCATTTTTATTCATTTCTCGCGATTTTCGTTCCACTCGAAGGGTTCAATTGCTCGGCGTATATCTCGCAGAAAAGCTTTCCTTTGTGCGTCGCGCGAGGTATCGTTCGCAATCAATTGCCGGGGCTTATCCTTAAAGTCCGCAGACTCCACTACTGCCAAGGTAAGGCAGTCCGTAATCGACAAAGTTCCGCTGAAATGCCCAAAATTCCGTGCCACTTCCTGCTGCCGAGCCCTTTTCCCTTTTCTCCTTCACTCGGCCTCTATCCCTATCGAGCCAATTCGATATCGGAATTTGATCAAATCCTCTCCAAGTATCTTCCCTCCTCCTTCCATCTATCTTTCTCTCACTCTCTCTTTCTTTATCAACCGTTATATAGTCTTTCTTTTTCTCTCTCTCTTTCTCTTCTTCTTCTTCTTCTTCTTCTGCTCTTTTTGGCCCCTCGCACGTCACTCGGCTGATCGAATTCTTCCAGCTCGAGTGACTTGTCGCCAAGTTTACTTGGCTTCGCTTTCGACGTCTCGTAGAAGAGCGAGCTGCGTGACGCCACACATACTCCTTCTGACTACGACGACGACTGTTTGGACACGGTTCTCCGCGTAGTTTGCCTGCATGTGATACATTTACTGGGTGTCGTGCAATCTCGCACACTTTGAATAACAATATCAAATACGGAATTCACCTTCAGCAATGTTGTTCCACAACTTCCACTAAACTTGCTATGATTTATGTCAGCTTCTCATTCAAATATCTTGGCTTTTCTTTATTTCTTTTTGTTTTTTTTTTTTTTTTTATCTTGTCGCAAAGCACGCAATCTGTTTTCATTTGTCGTACATGGTAAATGGAAATTCAGCTTATTTTGTGCTACGTGTATACGTGCGCCAAGTTTTTTTACGTTTGTTTTTATGGAATGTTGATGTACCAGAGATGTAATAATCGCTAAAGAAAATAAAAAAAAAAAAAAAACAAGGAATAAACTTTTCGTTAATCAATTAATTCAGTAGGAAACTGTTTCAACATTTTATTTTATCTTTGTTTTATTTGACGATTCGTAGAATGACACTGAAAAAGTTTATAAAACGTTTCACAGTGATCAAATAAATCGATCTTCATAAATATACTCTTATTAACAATGGTCTTATATCCATAAAATATCTATTAAGTTTAAAAACAATTCGTATAAATATCACGTTCAATAATGCCATCGTCGCTTTGTCTAAAATATTTTTCAACGCTGGACACGAAGTATAACGAAAATAAAAGTTGATCGCTCTCTTTCTTTCCATCTTACTCTTTTGCAGCGCGTTTCATTTCTGGGAAGTTTATAATGAAAAGTTTTCAACGGCTTGTCAAGATAAAATGTGTATAAGAGGTTTGTTTACTCTGCAAAAGTATTGCAAAGTTTACAACCCGCAACGAGAGATGCGTATTTCGTGTAATATATCGTTTTTCGATAAAATCAATCGCGTTTGGTTTTCAGAGCGACCGACCACCCCCCCCCCCGCCCCCTGTCCTGTTTCGCAGTCACCCCCGTAAAATTGGCTAAGTTTGCGTAGCGCAAAAATCCCATGGAAACTTAAAGCGCCACGTTTCAACAACTTTCCTTATTTTTACGAAAATGGACCGTTTTAGCAAAAACCTGAGTAGCATGTTAAAGTTATTTCCTCTCTTTCGGCGTTCGACGCCGAGTTTCGGCAACTTTTTCCTGACGATACACTGAGGCCATAATCGTTGGCATCGATTTTACGATTTCATGCTTATCGTGGCTCCTGTTAAGAGACGCACAATGAGCACGTTGATTTAGATAGTTGCGATTTAAGGGCCCTCTTTAACTTTTATGCATTTACTTTTAATTATTCCATGAAAATCTTTTCTGAATTCTCGGCAGTTACTTTCTCGACTTCATTTTTAAGAGTATATCTTCATTCATCGCTTTGTTATTTTTAAAGGATGTATATTTAATGGGAAAAATACATTTGAAAAATCACCATGTTATTTTGCAAAAGAGACGACGAAAACAAATGTTTTAAAAGTGCTGAGCGCGAAAATGTTTCGAAGTGTAATATATGTTTTGAAAATAAAACATTTAAAATCTTACTGCAAAATAAATTTATCAAAAGTTTTATAACGTTTGTTTTCACATAACGTGTATAATAAATAAAGTAATTCAATTTACAACTTAAATATTTTTTTTAAACGTCATTTACGTATTATTCACAGAACAAAACAAAATTTATTGCAACGTTTTCGGTATCTCCTCTTTAACAAATGTCTGGAACAATTACAATAGCAGTTGTGTCCTACTTCTAAACGTTCAATATAATCCCCATCAATTCGTTCCTTCCAGACTATAAAATATTCTGTGCAATGTACTTTTTAAATAGCAGTAACAATATTTTCCGCTTTATATCACAATTTGCTACATATAGGGGAGAGAATAACCTAATGTGGGCCATTCAGAAATGTGGGTCGTTGTCATTAAAATAAATGCGTTTCTATTGCTTATTGCAGTGACGTCTCGTGTTTCAAAAATTCATTCCCGTGTGCCAAGTCACGGAGATAAAACTTTATAAAATTATCTGACGTTATCTAAAAAATTGGATTTTTCTGGTCGTCATTTAAACCGCTAGAAAAATTGATAGACAACTTTTTCGTATTATTTGAAAAGTCTGGAGTGTTTTTTTTTTTTTTTGCTAATAAATCTATCTGTTAAATCCACGGTTAAAGGGTAAGGTCAAAGTCTTTTGATAAATAATCCTGAGAGATTCTATTTGATAACGTATCCCCTATAAATAAAAGGAGAATGAAATAAATGAATCCTTGGTAATAATGAAAAATGTCTGAAATAACGATGCAACGTCAAAAATCATTGGGCAGACAAATAACAAAAGTTGTAACCAACGCTCGCGGGAGCTTTTGCACACGCTTAATTGGATGAAAAAGGAAATAAAATCGTGACCGTGGCGGCAACGATGCGAGAGCACGAAAACACATCGGTGTAATTGAATGCTAAAAATTCCCGGGCGTAAATATTTTCGCAATTTCGAGATATCGGATTCGCATTTATATAATGTCCGGATGTGCGCGGACGGCCTGCTTTCTGGCGGTGTAAAATGTAAATTTGCCCGCGAAATAAGCATTTGACGAGAGCGCGATTCGGGTAAGCTGAATCGAATGAATCGATGGATTTATAACCCGAGACAATGAATACAGATAACGAGCTCTCCGACAACTAGGAATACAAATGGTTCATCTGCGCTATGGATTAAAGATGGAAAAACCTCGTCGTGGGATCGATCGGATTTTACCTCTGGATTTCGACGCCACCCGAATAAAGCACACGGAAGCTTGATTTCGCGAACGCGAAAATCCTGCAAATGCCAGACAGAAACTTTTCCAATATTAGATCAAGCTATTCGACGATGTGAGAACATTCAACGCCCGACTGATAAAAGCTAATTGATGGAACGAGAGTTATTATCAGCGCATATTGTTTATTAATGGCTATTATCAAATTGTTTCGCATTCACTTCTTTCTTTTTTTTTCGGCTAATGTTTTATCTGTAAATATTTCTAGTTCTTTACAGTTCAAAAAATTTATTTTGCGATTTGAAATAAACGGAAAATGGAATTTCGAGTGTGATAAAATTTTGCAGCAATTGCTTTGGAAAGCAAATTAAAATGATTATTTAAAAGAAAATATAACATTGAATATTATACCATTTAGATGTTAAAGTGACTGGCAAAAGTTTTTGGAAAACCGTTATAACGTTGCACATAGCAAATATGCAACGTTATGGTTCACTTAATTGATTCACTTAATAAATATTCGCATGCTCTATTTCACTGTTATTACTACGAATTGGAAATGCCAATGTTTTTTCTTCCTCACCGTTTTAAATGACGAGAACAATATTTTAAATATCAGTGTTATTTAATTCATTGAACAATGTTAAATTGTGATTGTTTATTATTCAATTTTTTATTTAATCCATCCAAACTAATTCCATTTTCAGAATGGTTATTCACCTCCGCCGTAACGCTGACTGCTCCCGTAAAAATAGCCCGCCGTGACAACATTTGTAAGTTTTTACCTTATGTTATACGTTATATTTATTTTTATAGATTGCGTGGTCGAGCCATTTAAAGATACGGTCACGGCGGATAAGTTTCATTTTTGGATTAGAGATCTAATGGGTTTCAATAAATAGATTTTCATACGTTCATCTTGATACGATTATGCGTAATGTAATTTTAATATAATGCTAAAATGATGGTTTCAATAAGATGAAACCAAACTTAGAGAGAAATTTTCATTACTATCAAAATTTAATTACATCTTATAGTATAAATCATATCTGCAATCTGATATTCATCAAATGATTATAATCAAAATAATACTAAAAAATTATTAATATGCTTTACTTCTGAGATTCCGTTAACATTCATTTCTTAAGCCGAACGTAATCCATTTGACAATTTCCTATGAAGCAACTTAATTATCCCTTTGTCGAAGCGCATCATGATTTTTGATACATCAAGGCATAATTTCGAATCGCTGTGATTCTGATGTTACCCCTCATTGCTACTAAATTCAACTCTACTGAATGTATCTTCATCTTGTGTTTAGCCTACAGAACCGGATTGTTTGTCTCGCCAAATAACGCCAACCTCGCCCCCAAATCAAACCATTTCCATTTGAATTCTCATCAAACAAACCAAAGCCAACGAGCTAAAAGCACCACCCCCTCCTCTCCCCCCCGCGCCCCCTCACCTACACTCACTTTGCCCGCTGCCTGGAGACGAGCAAAACGTCGCGGATCGGTATCCCCACAGGCGGTAAAAACTCATTTACAAAACACCACTCAAAGATGCTTCGACTCATCAAAGAGTCGAGAGAGATGTACTAATTAAAATGTACTCGATGGACATTTAGGAGAGAATTTATTTTTTTTGCTTACTTTTTTTCAAGGGATAGAAAGGAAGTAATGAGAAGACGAGCATAGAAGTAATGCTCATAGTGATGCAAATAAACGGAGAGGTACAATTGGTGTATTTATCGTACGCCTCATTTTCAGAGGAGTACATTGATTTTCCATTTTATATTAGGCCTTTTTTTTTATTTGTTACTGACATAAAACCAAGTTCATTACTTTGCTAAAAAATTAGTATTTTTGTACATTCGTGTCTCTTTTTTTTTTATTGAACTTCAGAGGGAGGGTGAAATAGAAAGAAAGTAATGAGGGAAAAAGTTGGACGGTTCGAATGGCGATGCAAATAAACAGGGAGGAAAAACACCATTGGTTTCACTCGACATGCCATGCGTCACGTCCTCTTGTAGACGAGTGCTCGTTCAAATAAATTCAAATAAACTCGACGACGAGAACGCCTGACGTATCGGCGAGACGCCACGCAAGGAAAAAGATTCCAGCAATTTCACGAATATATGCGCTTATTTTGGCGAGATTTCGCCGCGCTGCATATAAATATCTATTTTCCGTGGCCGAGCTTCGAGATTCGAGGATTATTGGCCGAAGGTTCCTTTTTTATGATTCTTTTCTTTCTTTCAATTTTTTTTTGTTTGTTTTAATTTTATTTTCTTTCCGAGGCTTTGAATATGTTAAGAGCATTGAGAATTAGCGGCGGGGTTTTGTTAGCTCCGGCGCTGCAGCATATCGATATGGAACGCGAATAAGAGACCGGGGTTTTACACGGAAAAAGAACGCTGGAATTGAGGTCTGCATTTTTATCAGATTCGGAAAGGATTTCAATCGATCCAATGCTATGACTTGTTAAAAAGGTTCATACCAATCCGATTCGCTTTTGGGCTAAGGGGATATTGATCTGATCTGATTCCGTCTGATTGGATCTGCTCGTTTATAAAAAAAAAAAAAAGAACATATCGATTTAGATCTAACAAATTTAGAAAGAAAGATTTACAATTATTTTAGTAAGACTTTAGCTTTCTACAATCCATAAATTAATAGTTAGTTCACGTGCAATTGAATATCCAGTTGGTATTACATTATAATTTATATTTGCGGATATTCATGTTTTATTAAATAAAATTGACTACTTTGCAAATTGAATCTCAGAGATAAGCTTATGGTTATGTATATTGCATCCTTATACTGAGAAAATGAAATCGTTAAATTCATCCCCAAAAGCATACTAACATACTTTCAAGAGCTTTTGAGTATTAAGTGGAGTGATTTATTGTCCAAAAGTTTTCTAGCTGCCATTTTATTTAAGATGGTTAGTTTTAGGAAATTGGTACAGAAACGAAAACTTTAGACTATAAACTGCTACACTAAGTAACTTTAATGAAATTCAGAATTATATTTTTTATGTAACGAATAATTATTAAAAACAAAAATTAGAGACGGACTTTTATTTTTAACTTATTACATAATTAATGAACTAAATCAATAATAATTTTGTTGACTTTATTTGTTTAATTGACGGCAAATTTAGAGTTGTGAAAAATCAATATAATAATTATAATGTATACAAACTGAAATTTTTCTCTCTTGGATAAATATTGAACAATGAGAAAGCCAAACAAAATAACTGAGCAACATGAGTCGAGACTTCAATCTAATTATTGTTTCGCAAAACTTATTTTACTTTGAAAAATATTTGTTTTAATTTTTTTCGTCTTTCTTTTTATATATAATAAGAAGTGACAAAGAACTGAATTTATTGGCAAATTACAATTCTGAATATTAACAAAAATGTAGAAAGAGGTAATCGTATTTTACATTTGTAATTTTTCTTATCAAGCTTCATTATGCAAATTAAAGACCTATTATAAAGTCAATCTTAAACGAACGTTTTTGCATTGAGTAAATCCGTCGTTGGTTCAATGAAATTTTTGTTGAAATTTTTTAATATCTTTTTAAAAAAAAACACAATATACAAATATTGGTAATTTATTAAGCATAAAAAACAAGTTAAAATTTCTTCTAAATGAAAAATTTTCGTAATAACAATTCACGGTATAGTAATTGCTTAAACTTTATGAATAACTATACACATTCAAAAGAATATTGAATATTTCATGGACATTAAAATCTGGGAAACAAAATTCCAGAGAACTGAACGCGAACGTGACAATGGCCCTATATTAAAGCTCGTATTTATGAGCATTACGATAGAGAAAAAATTTTTCATAATCTTCTTTCTCAAAATATTAGCCCTCACTTTATTTATTCGCATTCCGTTATTTTTATATTTGTATGCCATTCCAAAAACGGATTAATTTTCCTATACGCGGCCACGCGGCAGTTTATTTTTATATGCGGAGAATATTTGAAATAATTTATTATACATCCACATATGTCGGCGCATATAAATATCTATTTTGTACGGTAAGCCGGCTGCTTCGGAGGCTTGGTGCTGCAGCCGCCGCTGCTTTTTCGCATTTTCATGGTTACGAGATTTGGATGCACGAGACGCGATGATTTAGGAACACTTGAATAAATAGCTTGTGTTATTTGCGCGGCATTGCCGAAGATTTGCCGAATGATAAAACGAGGATAAAGTATTTGCGACTCCAATATGGCGTTGTTTGGAAAACTGATCCGCGCCGGATGTTTATTTTTTCCGCGATACCGAACAAACGTTTGCTTTGTCTTCGAATTGTTGAATAAACTGTAAACTCCAACGGGTTATATTTTTACCTTTTCATTATTGTTTTCTATCGCTTAAAGAGACTATTCCATATTGTAAAAATAAATATTTTATGTATTAATTTTTTATGAGGAATAACGGAAGTGTCTGTATCGTTGAGTCTTAAAATTACACTCCTTTAAATTTTCGACAAGTTTAAATCGAGTTACGATTGATTACAGAAAAATCTTGCAATTGAAACTTTATAACATATTTAACACAAGTTTCATGTAGTTTGTGCAATTTTTTAAACTTTGAACAAGTTGCGCATTGACAAAGGTCTGATGAATCAAAATTAAAAGTTCTTTTTAAAGGAACTAATTCCTTACAAAAAAAAAAAAATTAGTACGATTAATTAGACGAAACGAGTTCATAAGCACTTAAAAACTTGCAAAACTATTTTCAGTTAATACCAACTTCTATATTTAACAAAAATTTAAACTCGTTATTTTAGAAACGTATTAACTTCTCAAGTTGAAAATAGATTAGAATTCGATTGGTGAAACAGAATGAACGCGTTTTCGGATTAATTAGAAGCAGGGTAAGTGTAATTTGGATTTCCGTCGTCAATTCCAGTCAAACTCCTTGCGACAGAAACGATAATAGCCACGTAAGGAACGTAGGCTTTAATGAGCACCTTTTTTCTTCCTTACTGTAATTATAGTGGCATGCATGAAATTGGTTCATTGTTTTTATGAGGTGTAGGATATTCGAGAACACTGCCAACTCGGGCACGATTTCTTACGAAATCGATATCTGCCATTGCAGTTTTGGACAATGGATATTATTCAATCTGCCTTATATAGTTTGGTATTAGTATTGCGTTACCATAAACGGATGAAGCTGATATCGAAGAGGAAGGATTTCTGTCTCCTCGACGATATGCTACATTTTAATTACGATGACACATTCATTTATGTCTGTAGAAAATATCTTTCGTTCGATTCTATTTTCATTAACAAAATTAATTGTACAAAAAAAAAACATTCATTAAAATTCAATTAACCCAAATAATTTTCTAATAATATTATCTAATCTAAATGAGTTTAAAAAAAAAAGTTCAATTTCGCTGAATCTTCGTTACCAAAATGCCAAACAGTTTGTCTCATTCCAAAACACCTCGTGATCTCATCAACGTGTTTTGGGGCGTCGTTTTCCATCCGCAAAAAAAACTGTCTTAATTACCTCCCCTCCCCATCCCTTCTAAAACCAGATAATACGATGAATCAAAAGGCATTTGGATACTTGGTGTTGCCGGGGCGACGATGACACCCCCCCCCCTTTCGTTGTCTAGTCCCGAGTACCGATAAGACTGGTCGCGTCCCCCTTTTCGGAAGCATCTTCCGCGCTATCGCTTAGTTATCAAGATTTACGAGCAGCTTTGTTTAACGCGCGCCGGTGCATCGACTCGTCGTCGCCGTAGTCGTGTTCGTCGCTTTGATGAAAATCCAAGGCAAGGGAGCTTTTCACGTTTCGTGCTCTCTTCCAAGTAGACGCGCCATCGCGTAATCATTGCCTCAGTCTTCGGTTACGCTCTGTTTCCAGAGAACAGTAACGAACTCGTGGACGTATCCAGCAAACGATCTCTGGATGCACGTGCAAAACGCACTTTGATGTCAGCCGGCCTGTAACCGCGACAACAAGTGGCCTTAGGTGCCATCCAATGCGGAAACCAGGAATGCGCACTTTTTCCACCGACCTCTTATTTACAGTCCCTTCGTTAGGGTTATATATTGCCGCAGAACTTTGTGTCCTTTCCTTGCTATTTGTACTCTTGATATATTAGAAATGTTTCAAAATTTTTTTTTTTTCTTTTTTTTTTTTGAACGACCTACGCAGAGATGCACCAGTAATCGCGATCACACGATTTATGGGATAAAATAACCATTTTACCTTCTTTTTTTTTTTTTCATTTTCAAGTAGAAAATTAATGGGTTAATTATATGATCATTAAAATTTTGGTTTAAAAAAACGGAAGAGGCAATTTTCTTTAACAATAAGACATGTTATTATCGCGAAACATGCTTTGGGCTTATGTTTTCTTGGCAACTAAGGGCGCATGAGATACTTCTCGACCCATTTGAAATACAATGTTTCTTGTCTCAATGGTCGTCACGAAAAATAATGTATTTTAAATGAGTCGAGAAAACTTTCGTATATATTTCTCCATTGATAAAAAGAATTTTTAAAATAACCGTATTAAAATTTATAGGCTCACATTATTTAGGAATATATATATTTTTTTTTTTTTTTTATAAAATTTGTGATTTTTAATTGATGGTGACTAAATTATATAAATGATCTATATAATAATAATAATAATAATAATAATAAAATTGATAGCATTTGATCCTAAAGAGTATGCTAAAAATAATTATAAAAAACAAAAGTAACGTGAAACTTGTTTGTCCATTTGGCACGATATATATGTTCTTCGAAGCATCGTCGATTCTGCTTCACATCTAAGTTCAATTCCATTCCACTTTGTCAAGAGCACGCGACTTTATTTTTCAATTCCCTTGCTCGAAATAATTGTCAGCTCGTAAAATCCAATTTCCTCCTACTCATAATTTACAATCGCTGTAATTGTTACCTGGAACAGAAAAATATAGCAGCGGCATTAAATTTGTGTACAAAAGTCGATCTACCTAGTCTTGTCAAATAAACACAATTTCTATTGTATTAGATTGAAAACATTTGTTTTGTGTAGATTAAGTCAGTTTAAATTAAATTCTAAAAAAAAAAAGTAAAAATATAAAATCTTTTACATTTGTGCTCGTGGAAAATTTCATAACATCTTATCTAAGTTTTAATATAAAATTTTGTAATTTATAGTTGATAATATAAGAAAGTAGGTCAGTGCAGATTCCGGCCGCATAATCACAGCAAAATGAATGGAAAAATAATTACAAGAATGAAGATTTCATTACAGGTATAACAGTGATTTACAAGGAGCATGTAAAAGCTATTAGCGTTCGTAATGTTCATAAGGGGATTACTGACTATAACAAAAGATAATTTGCGTTAATTCAAAGAGCGCTTTGACTTCTGCTCTACATTTTGGTGTGACGAAACATTTACCTCAAAATGGAATGCTGTTCTAATTGATGTAATTGCTGGTATTGGCACAAGATTATTAGATCTAGATATACCTGTACATTTACAATATACATCTATTGATATAATATTAAATTATCATCTCAATATTAATTCACAGTTATCTTAAAATTTGAACACCGGGATCATTAAGCTCGAACGATCTTGATTTAAGATGAAAATGTGTAAATTTCACACTGAGAAAAATTTTGAAAGTATTGTCAATTAAAAAATAATGTTTTATCGAGTGAATTTTATAGTTATTTTGACAATAATTTTGTTGAATTAACATAAAACTAGTAGAATTAACATAAAAATTATTTGAATTAACCACAGATTTATTAAATCAACTTCGTTTCGTTGAGTCAACTATCGGTGAGGTTGAATATGGCCAACTATGAGAGAT
>JABFQA010001893.1:0-12440 GCA_022817065.1 Probaryconus sp. ZL-2020 | reverse complement strand
AAGTTTTGGAATATGTTTGTTGTTTTTAAATAAAATTTTATCAGTTTTCACGTGATAAGTCTGTGTCCTCACGTGATAAAACAAAAAAAAAGATGTTGAAGGGTTTTTTTTCTGCAAACTATATATGTTTTTTTAAAGACTGGATTATATTTTCCAATTTGAAGGGAAAATAAATATAAGAGAATTTTATTATCGATTTAGTGGAAATGAAAAATAGTATTTGTCAAATGATTTTCTATTCGGTAGAAAAGTTTTGTTTTAATCACTTTTATATAATTTATAACCATTTATAATCATACTGTTGCATACGTTTATGTTGTAAAATGTATACAATTATCTGACAATTATAATTTTAAATGAGAAATATTTTCAAATATGACAAATACGAAATCTTAACTTTTCCATTACTGATTGAAGTTGATGAATTTACGATATTAGTTATAATGTAATTTATATAAATGGCATGTTCTTTTTATCTCATCGATTAACTGTAATAGAATGTTTATCTGAAAAACAGCATTTGTAGATTGTCTCGTAACTTGTTAATTTACGAGTTCTTCCATGTCAATAATCTTAACTGTCATGAATATTCAAATCATCACATATCGTTTTATATTTTATGTATGCATTATGCATTCAGTTTTAAGTGCATTACACTGAAACAGCTACAAAATCTAACATATATAATTTAAATAACCATAATAATTATTATTTTAACCACAATGCAATACATAAATATCGTACTTAACACTTGCATTTCAATCACGGAATTTTTTATTATAGAGCAAAATAACAAGTTACAAGAAGTTGCTGCATTTCGTTTGAGATAATTGATTGAAATTAACTCTAGAAAGTGAACATACTTTCCACATATAAAAGAATACAGTAGTTTCCTACAGATAAACATTCATAAATTAAATTCCATAGATAAACAATTTTATACAAAGTAAAAAAATATGTAGTAGATTTCTAAAATTAAAATGATTGTAATGGATTTTCCATTTTTTACATCACGAACTGTGTTTCGCTTGTTCATTCATTGATACGAAGCAATAATAATTTATACAACAAATAAATATCAATAATAAAAAAAGAAACTAGTTAAACATTATAAGACACAAATTCTGGTTTTTTTTTAGAAAAAAAAATCAGATTCACAAATTTGTGTCTTAAAATTTAGAAAAGAGGACCAGACCCTTTTTTTTTAGAAAAAAAGACCATAATCATTTCGCGCGTCTTTCATTTGACATATTGTCAATCCAATGAAAGAATCGAAGGACGTTCGCGGGGAGCAACCATTTAGGGAGGGTGAGAAGTGTCGCCGAGTATTATATGGCTGATAGAGAGGGCTGCTTCCGAGGCGTGCATGAGATGGAGTGATACGACAAGTTGGCACTGCGAGAACGAGAGGAGCAAGATCACCGAATGGAGATAGTACGGTCTCGGGTACCGCAGACGGGGTTTTCGGATGCGCGGGTTTGGGGAGTAATTTGTCGCGCGACCACCTCGGGGAATGTTCAAATGAATTGCTCGAGGGATGTCTAACAGGCAGGGGCGAGGGGAACCGTTTTTATCGGCGCGACATCTTGCACGGGAATGCGAGCCGACAGGAATAAGAGGTCCCAGGGCTCGGCGCAGGGCCCGTACGATCTTCTCGAAAGCCGGAGGAAACTGACTTACCTCCCAGTTGGTTTATTGCTCAATCCGCGCTCGCGGCTAATGGATTCGTCTCTATCTTTTGGAGGCCTGCATCGACAGCGACAACACAGAACTATCCGGTGCCCTCCGCTTTCTTCGCATACCTCGCGTTCTTCGATTTTTTATCTTCAAATTTACTTCGCGCTGTAATTCATGACACCTTTTTCATCGTTTTTCGGGAGAACGATGTATCAATTACGAAACTTGACAAATTATCAAGCACCTCGGATCTCTGATTTATTTTGTTCTAATAGCGTAACAGAAGATCGGACCGCGACGGCAATTTATAACGCCACGCTGGGAAAAATATTTTATTTTCGTTAACAAATTACCACGGAATATCATTTGGCCGCTAACGCATTCCTGCTGTCGCTGATTGATCGGCCCTCGGTGTTTATTGCGTTACAGTAATTAGTAAAGATTAAATCCTTAACTCTGCTGCTTATGATTTGTGAGATTCGTCAGATAAAATCTACTCCCAACCATTTTTTATATATGCTACTGACTTCTGACCAAGACGAAACAACTAATAGTACAATGCGATCAGATGTTAAAAGACACCGTCCATTTTTCACGAAAACAATCAGATTGTCGATCGGATCACATCATTTGTTTTTTTTTTTTTCATCGAATTTAATTAAGATATTGTTTGCAAGGTTTGGTCTGGATGGATTTTTTTCCACCGTCAAGGTAGAGAACGTACGAGACACGAGGAAATCTGAAGAATCCAGATAGTTTCTGAATCTACCTGCTCGTTCCAAAGAAACCTACTCAATTCATAAACTGCTTAGAAGTATTATAAAGAAATTCAACAAATTGTCATTTCATTTTATTTGTTAAAAACGCGCAATAAAGTTAAATCCGATAAACGTCACCTCTTTATTTTGCCAACTCTTATCTCAATCAGCGATAGCTCTTTTATTACAGGCAAGTGTAATCGCTTTCATTACCATCCACACTGTCATAAATGTTTTTATTAGAAAATATCTTTCCAAGTACGCGTGCTACCCAATAAAAACGTTATCGTCAAGGTGCTTCCTTCTAAATACTTGATACTCGAGAAAAGGTGTCGGATTATGTGTCGTCGCGCAGCCTTCCTTTGTAAGGGTTTGTTGAAATGTCACAGATCATCGACACGATAACAAACCGCCCGCGTCGCATCACCTCATCTTGATTCTAAACCTTATCCCGTTGCCCCGCTAACAACCGTCTTCGAGATTCGTACCTGTGTCTCGCGGACGTTAAGAACCTAACACCTAAGCACAGCCACACCTTACACTTTTTTTTTGTCTTCTACCTCTTTATCTTCTCTCCTTTTTACGACCTTCTCCTGCTTTGTAAAATTGATACGAAACTGCACACAAATCGGCTTTAAGCTGTGGCTTTGTGCAGTAAAAGTATTTGCAATTCTAATTTGATAAAATTGATGATACATTTTATCTGCGAATGGTCATTTCGGAAAATTCTAAAGTTTATGTTTGATAAGATTGAGTTCGAGTAAAAAAAAAAAAAAGTTCCTTTCAACGAGAGTATAATTAAGGTCTTAAAAGATATTCGACGATATTGTTTGATGACTTTTGACTATCAACTAAACAAGCCAAGTCACAAACGTAACCTCAATAGATAAAATCAAACTAAATCTCATTAAACAATACTATATAGAATTGGGATTTTAAAAGCGAACGATAAGAGGACTACATACTTGAAGATGGACATCGATTGGCTTCACCGATTTATTTGAAGACACCGCACGAACTCTGTTTGGTTACGCGTAATCCAACTCTGACGATTCAACCTGGCGCACTTTCGATAAGATTATGAATTTAGCAACGCTAGATTTCAACGCACCTTTACATTGAAACAAATAAAAGAACAACGCTATGCAATGTCAAACAATCACACGCCACAATTTCTAGCTATTGCAGCGCCAGAAAAGTGAGAAAAATTGTAAGTATTGTTGGGTAATATAATATTGAAGTGTTAAATTTACTGTTATTTTTATATTAAAAAAATTAAGAATTCTAGTTTTTATAACGAACAAACTTAAAATAAAACATACTCATATATAATTAAAAGTTTTGTAATATTTTATAAATGTGTAAATTTATTAAGACAGAATTGTCATTGTAGATGTCATGACCGAATGAAACTGTTGAACCAGTTTTCTTTTTTGTTCTTGTTCATAAATAACAAAGCGGCAATCACGAAGACCAGTTTCCCGAAACAAAGTGAAGGAAATAGTTTCGAAAATTACGTTTCATTCTGTGCGTAATCGGCGCACAGCGACGAAAAGTCGGACCCCCCTTGGCCGTCGAGAGGACACAAGGACAAGAGCTCTCGCTAGGTCCCGCGAGCCTTTGAAGTGGCCGAATGACAGCGGAGAAATCGAAATACGCGATGACTACGCAGATGAAATATCTGTGCCTTTTGATGATTAGTCGTTTGGGTTGAGCGCGATTACGTTCGAGTATCGTCGTGTGTATTAGTAAAGACGAGGAGGTAAGTTTGGTGACTCGCCGTTGAAGGGGAAGCCATGAACGGCGCACATGATTCCAGTGCCGAGGTGGCACGGGGGTGTGCCGCGTGCCGGACTCGAGGCCCCGTGATCTTCACAGGGGGCCCGACGGCCCTCACCATAAGATGCGGCCTCCCGGGGCGAAGCGACGACGCGCGACCGACAACCATGTCACATTATTACCATAAAGGTAAGCTCCGCGTCGTCACAATATGGCCAGCGAAAGAACCACCGCAGATTCGAGCAAAAAATCCCGGTGTCACCCACGCGCCCAGTGGGCGCACCGACTACTCGGGTTATTAGCGGGTACCGATATTAGATGAATCGTCCAGACACGAAATGTCCCTCAAGAATTCGAGAGAAACGATTACCGGTCCCAAGCGCTGTGCATGAAGGCCTCGTCCGCTTCAGGAATGCTTAATAAGTCGCTGCACCATTCTGCTAATTATTGCTGTTCCTTGGAATCTGAATTAATTGCTAATATAGTTTGTTATGACCGATTGGAATGCGAGGGTGGATTGATATTAAGTTTAAGATTAATGCCGTGTCTTTCGTTATTTTACGTTTATATCTTTCTTCATTTAATCATGATTATCCACCGTCTAAATAAATTTTTCCTTAACACGTGTAACCTTGGGAATCTGAGATCCTTGGAGAAAAAATAAAACGATTTATTTAAAGTTTATGCGTAATGTTAAAGTATTCATGAGGATTGTCGAGTGAACAATGGACTGCTCCACCTCTAGATAAATTACTATTTCTTCTTTAGTTTCTAGAACTAATACAGAAGGTTATCCGTTCGGCAGCTTCTGTTTGTGTAAGGAAAATTTCAAGGTGCGTTTTCTAAGGCACACTTAGAAAACGCATACTTCCTATTTTTCTTCTTTGAGGGGGACAAAAAAAGTGCTTGAAAGTATTCTACAATAGGTACTCCGCGGGTGTTACACCTCACCGGGTTTACTCGTTACCCTTCAGTTTGGGAATTTGTCAAAATATAATATCACCTGGTTTATTATTCAGAACCGACCGACAATCGGAAAGCAAAATTACCTGAGCTTCGAACTAATAGTCCAAAATCAATATTTTCGAAAACAATTTGCGCGTTTGTCAACAGAATTTATGTTGAGTCTACTACCGTTAAGAATTTCCGAAAGATAATTTAGTTGTCCCTGAAGAAATTTTCGGTCAATTGTTATATTACCAAAAAAGAAATATATAATCGTGAAATGTGTCTTTTCAGAAAGTAATGCTTAGATTGAAGATACGACGGTGTATTGTTGTATTTTTGTTCCAGCACAATGTGTAATAATTTATTTGTAAATTAACATCGATAGAATAAAATCATAAATTGTTATTGACCGTAAACCTACTTGCTGCGTTTGTTTTGGATTTAGTATTTTTATTGGCTTTCTTTATCTAGGCCAATGTCAGAAAAAGCGTTAAAATTTTTCCGCATTTACCGTCCCCTTTATTTATCCACGTGGTAAGTCGCGCGAGATCTACCTGGACCCCCGAGTATCCGTCCCGAGCTGTCTGCCATGTAACGACGAGATAACCTAATCTTGCCTGCGAATGCTTATACGTCGCTGAGAAGGGCTAGGTACCGACACTCAATAACATTGAGATAAGCTGCGACCAATAACTTACAGGGTGATTCAAGCCCCATCACCTCGGAATGTACAGATTAATTAAAACACAGCCTCGGATTCTACTCTTTCACACTTCTCCCGTTAAGAACTTATCAATGACAACCATCCGGACAACTTCCTTGCTGATCCTACCAGAGATCCGTCGATACAAGGCGCGAATCGTTTTCATTCTTGGCATTGTGGTATTGCAAATTATACATTCACGCGACCTCTCTTTGCATTGTTAACATTTTTCAACGAAATTTATTGACTGAGTTTTTCAACAGGACAAAAAAGAAATCGGTGAATGAGACTGAAAAAGGGATTCACGAAAGCGCATTCAATCTTATCCGAAGGCCAATAATCCACTTCATTATTTCTCAAAAACGGACATTTGCATATCCTGATTTGTCAAGAGAAACAATTCTAGAATTTAAATGCAAAGCTAAGAAGAAAAAGGAAGAACCATTGACGATTTAATACAAAAAGTAATTGACGCAATTAGCGAAATTTTTAAGGGAAACGATTTTTACAGCGTCAATTATTTTGTATTTGATGTGGCTCCTTATCATTTAAAGTATCAGCAAATTTGCGCTTTTGTCCTATAAGCAAATAAGACGAGCGTGCATATTTTTACTATTTCGCTCGGGGGGAACTGCTTTTTAAGCTAAAAGCTCAATAAAAATGCTGGTTTATATCTTATTAATAACATTTGTTTTAACCACATACGAAATAATGAAAACTGGTCTCGCTGATGGAGCCACATTCGCTCTTCTTTTTGTGCTTCATCCTCGTAATAACCAACTTCCCTGAATAATTTTATAAAGTTAGGAAAGATAAAATGAGACTACTGTACGGTAATAATGATATAACAAACTTAAGGAACGTGGAAAAAGTAAAGAAGTTATTTCCGACGATTTGTACTCACGGCGAATAAACGCGAGTTAAGAATACGTACGAGCTTTAGGGGGTGGATTAGCGAAATTAATAAACATAAACCTTTCAACCTAACGCCGACGAGGCACCGATAAATTCCTATTTATATTGTAATCGTCCTACGTATACCAGACTTCAGGACCGAACTTCCATCCACGAGCCACACCATTACAGATGTTTCACCGCGTCATCACTTCGTAAACCTGTTGAATAAATTCTGCAGTACCATTTCTTCACCGTGCAAGACTTCTCGTTAGGCTCCAGTGCCCACTGATCTTGCCTTTTACATGGTGTTCAACAGTGATACAATCATATTTTACATTATTTCTTGTAACATTGTCAAAATCATTACGAACTCCTGTGACCTTTATTTGTCGTGTATTAGGTATCCCATGTTGTCGGCAATTACGACTCCCTACGATTTTCAACAAACATTAACGGTTCGGACGTTAAATAAATAGAATCATCATTTCATTAAATATTGCTTCTACCTTCGAATTTCGACATTAATAACATTATTTCGAAATTTCTAAAACCGAAGATAAGGTTTGCCGTTATGTCATTAACTTGTATCGAAAACAAATTTTATAGCCTCTTTTCACACGACCAAAAAAAAAAAGAAAAAAAAACTAGTAGTTTGGTCTCGACAAATCCGGAAAATATTTCCCACAAATTATAGTTGCACAGAGACCATTACAAATGGTCATCCTGTATAAACAATAACAGTCCTAATTTGTCACCTGGAATAAAATATGTAAATCAACTTCCTGTCACCTGATCTTGAAAACACTCTTATCGATAAAGCAATTAATGTCCATGTATTTTCCAACTTATTAAGAATTCCATTGCCGCGTGGTGGTTGGTCCTTCTATCAAACGTTCACCGACTCCTGCGAGTCGAACGATGTTACTTCATTTTATTAATGCCTACCAAGTATTTGATGAACGCGTTGTCCACCATGCAACATGCTAAGCACTGTAGTTATAAATGGGAGAAAATAAAATACCTGAAAGATCTTCCTGAAGGCTCTCATCCGTAAACTTCTTCGGCATTAATACAGTTGTTTCGTTCCGTCAACTGCCTTTCTGCCTTTTCGTCTTACAAACGGTCGGAAAGACAGAAAGTGAGAATTACCATTTACATTTTTAACATATTATTTTCCACTTTTTTTTTTCTTTTTTCAAACTACGCATTGCATCTCAGTTACCGTCAGCAAATTTTTTCAATACTGAAAAGAGTTTTTGTTTTCTTCTTATTCAGTAAAAACAAAATTCAATCGTTACTTTGGACAAAGAAGTAATTTATTTTTAAAATTAATTATTAGCTGTCAAACGATGTTTTTTACGAATCGGATTATTCTCTTTAACAGTAGTTGAAACAGTTAATCCTGTAAGTCTTTAAGTAAATTACACGGTAATTCCTTAGTTGCATTCTGTTTGTATTCTCTTTACTCGAAAACTGTTTACAAATCCAGGATTAGCTTCAACTTTTAATTAGAAAAAAGAATACAATACATTGCAAACAGAAAAGAAACTGAAAATACCAAAATTATTTATATATATTATATAAATCGCGAAGATTGTACGTT
The DNA here is from genome assembly GCA_022817065.1 of Probaryconus sp. ZL-2020. Classification (NCBI taxonomy): domain Eukaryota; kingdom Metazoa; phylum Arthropoda; class Insecta; order Hymenoptera; family Scelionidae; genus Probaryconus; species Probaryconus sp. ZL-2020. Next base: position 4,075 of record JABFQA010001893.1, on the reverse strand, counting down.
GCAAAATGTTTTATATAATTTTTCTCATTGAAAGAAGATACTCATTATATGGATGCGTAACGAAAGCTTGAATTCGTGATTTAAAAAACCGCACTTAGAATTCACATGTCTTGAAGATTGCGCGGATGGATGGTGAGAAAAGGGGGTTGAGTCAAAGAACGCGTGGGTGAGCGTGAGCTTGTGTCGTGCGAATCACTACCACTCGCAGTTGCCCAGGGCGTCTTACCGTCCGTCATTCTGTCCGCCTGTTCGCATTTTGCCCAACGCCCCAACCACTCAGATATATGTGCACCAACAGGAAACACGCGCCCGTTGCGGTTCAAGTTGCTTTTAACTGACAAGCTCGACGACAATCAGGATGACCGCTTTGCTGACAGTTCGGGACAACTACGTCACGATCAAGCTACATAATTCTTCCTCGCACACGCGTCGATGAATTATGTAACATCCATCATGACAACTGTTTTCTTCAGATTTGCATGCTCTCTTAACGCTATTCCAAATTCAAACTTTGAACCGGAAGAATCAAATCAACATTTTTATCAAAAGAAAATCTTCTTGCACTGAAAAAAAAGTGATATGAAAGTGATGAAAATAAGAAATTTTGATATTAATAATATCAAAATTTCTCATTTTCTGATATGAGATATCCCAAAAGTGATATGGAAAACAGTAATTTTTCATATAACTTTGGAAATTTTTCATACAAGTTTTTTCTCAGTGTGATTTCAAAGTATGAAAACAACTTGATATTAATTGAAACGCGAAGAGAATGAAAAGTTTGAACACTCAATTCGAGTGGTATTAATTGTGAAATTGACGAAGCAATAATAGAAAAATGATAATAGCTTTATCAAAGGTCGTGAAATTGATTTTACAATCGCAATTGAAAAACGTCAGTGCGTGAAGTCGCGATAAATAAATAAATTTAAAATTTAACGGTCAATTAGTATTTTAATGTCCCCCGAAGTATTAAAGTTGCTCACTAAATGTACGAAAACAGGAAGAGTGCTCATTTTATGGCATATTAAACGTTACTGTACGCACGAATGGCGCATTATATTTACGGTACTGTACGATCGGACGGATGCATTTGAAAGAGCGAAACAAACGCACATTTTTATTCTCATTACGTATAACTCACGCAGTCCTTTAACGAATGATGAATTGTCGACTAATCGGAATCGTTACGATATTATTTTAATGACAAATAGAAAGTTAATAAATTATTTGCCGAGTTTATTGCTGTGAGTCGTTATTATTCATCGCTAAGAAAAATAATGCAAATCAGACGTTTATATGCACGGCTTAAAAGATTTTTCAATCGTTCAAAATTATCGCGACGAAAAAATTTATTAACATCCCTTTGGTTAAATGTTCGTGCAATTGTTATAAATTATTTTACATTGAAATGTCGTTTAAGGTTTCTCGAATAAAAGATACAGATCGTAAGTTTTAATATGGAAATTCGTTGATAGGTAATATGAAAGCAATTTAGATGAAGACACCTGTTATTGTAGTTTGAGTTGTATTTCAACATTTGCGAGGGTACTCAGTCATAACCGTAATCCAATTTGTTACGATGCAAAGAGGTGGCTGCGAGAGGTGCGAAATCTTTGCGCCTTTCGTTGTAAATTTGTCTGGCAAGCAGTAAGGTAAGGGCTTAGTATCGCGGGTGGTCACCTTCCGCAGAAGAATCTCCGATCGTATATTGGCAAGTACAACTTCTTTCACGCGTATGGAGACGTTATGCACAATACGCACATAAAACCGAACATGAACTTGAAAATCAGTTATGTAAACGTGAAAAATGAATGGTTAAGCATATAAATATGGCTTGTGGAATTTGAATTTTATACGCAAGTTTATTTATATGGGTATTTTTATCATTATGCTAATGTATACAGTAGCGTAAATTTATTATTAAATGGGGTAGTTAAATTATGCTGCCTCGGACTCGAAGATATTTTACGTAGGAAAGCCTTAGTCTCGTGTTAAACACGGACTCTTATTAAAATGCACTGAGTGTTTTATTTAATTACATTCAATTTTTTTTCTTGTAATGATTACATCGAATACTCAATACATTTTTATGAAAATGTTTTGGTTCAATAAATTACAGGAATGATTTAATTTATTTAAGCTTACATTTTTCTATTAAGGAAAAATATCAGAAATTATATATGGAAAGATGTGCTAAAAACTCGTGATGATCTGAATTTCGAAATATCACGAAACAACGAAAAGTAAGATGTAGTGGGTGGTCTACTGAGTATTTAAGATTTTTTTCTTTTAGATCTTATCATCGTTTACATAACACTACCTAAAGATATAGATTTTAAAATATGATAACATTTGGATACACTTGTGACGAATTGAAATATAAATGTTAAGTCGTAAATTGATTTTACGGTTCATTTTATCTTGTATCTTGATCCAAATAATAAATTCTTATCTACCTAATTAATGATATTATTAACGTTTCACTTAATTCTGGTTAATAAAATTACGATACAATATACAATCGTGTCCAAACATTTACAAATATTATTATAAATTGACAGATGACTTATGTACTTCATATTCTCATAAAAATCTTCATTCAAAACGATCAATTTTAACTTGAACTTTTATCGCGACGAGTCGAACATTGTTTTATAAGCGTAAGTATAAAATTAGGGAAAAGTAAGTAAAATGCAATTGGACGAAGTAGAGAAGATTGAGATTTTTTAAATGACGAATAAGGACATGCACATGCAGATCACGTTGGTTGTAGCCGCTGATAGCGTATCTGTGGGCGGCGCGTGTGTGTGGTCTCTTGTGTCCCCTAGAAACCCCACTCTAACTTCGTTTTCCCGCCGATCCCCTCTTTCACAACGGAATCATTCCCCCACCGTTTTGACGGTATCCTACTAACTGACCGTCCGTTTAAGTTCTCCCTCGCCTCACCGTCCTTCGTCCTCGTATCGTCTTGTCACGTTCATTCTCTTTGCGCCTTACGTTTCTTCCTTGTCCAGTGCAACCAATCTTATTCTTGCATGACTTTTACCGTATCCCCCTGACCATCCATACGGCACTTGTTCAAATGTGTTAACTCGCTTACTTAATTTGGCGTTAAAGCGAGGATTTTGACAGTCCCAGTATGGCATTATCTTTATCATAAAACAAAAAAAAATTAAGTATCAAAAAATTGCAATCAATAATAATTGATTGCAGTTGATAACAATTGTACTACGAATTGATTGGGAAAATAAAGACGTACGGTAGGACTTAATAGTTTTATAATTCACTGAAATAATGTACTGCTTTGAAGAGTGATACATGTGCAGATAAAGGTGACATTATAAGAATACCTTCGTGAAACAAGTTTGAAATATGCAAATAATGTTTGTAGTATTGTGACAAAATACAACATAAATATGTCAATAATATGGCAGATGAACATAATCCACATTCTCTATCAGTTGAAAGAAATTGAAAAGCATAAATTATGAGATTACCAAAATGATTAAAGATTTCACCACATTGGTAGCAGTAATCAAATATGCCGATTCAATTCAAATAATAATAATAGATCAACGATCTCCGAATAAAATTATACGATACAAATTGCAAATAATTTTTGTTTTCTTTGTAATGGAGTTATACAATTTAATTTGAAAATATTTTAAAACAATTTGTTGTTAATTTAATGCAAAAAAGAAAAAGAAGAGACTGTCGTTAATCAATGGATAATCTTCTTAAGATTATCTGACTTACTTTGATCATATTTCTTTTTCACTCGAGTGATTAGACACAATGCAGAAAAATTCCTTCGGACAAATTGCTGTACAATAGAAGTCACAAGTCCTTGACTTCTACCTTTCTTTAGACATAAAAATTATGCGCGGTAGGGAGAAAGACAGATGAAGTATTTTTACCGTTTCTACTGTATTATATGGTGATGAGAAAATTCAAGAAAAAACGTCAAAAGAATTCCTGTCAGGCAAATACAATTGTAAAGGAATTGTTACACAAATAGTTATTCAATACAATTATTGAATCTTTATAACAGTAAACACGCTTGAATAAGATT
>JABFQA010001892.1:0-12440 GCA_022817065.1 Probaryconus sp. ZL-2020 | reverse complement strand
TATAAACCAGGAAGCATAAATCATAATGCCGACGCGTTATCGCGAAACCCCTTAGAGGTCAAAGAATGCAAAGCGCTACCGATCAACGTAAAGCGACCAAGGGGAACAGGCCCCTCCTCCGCCGATAGCTCAGATACACAGGGCCCGCGTAAGAAACCGCGACGCCTGAGATCACAGACACCACCCCCCCGCTTTTCCCGCCTACACCAAGCGCCGGCCAGCTTCCAAACGGACACATCAGACAGCGACAGCTCAACATCGAGAGTAAAAAGGATAGGGAAAACACATGGCAAAACAAAACACATTACCCCGTTCGAAACGAAATCTACAGACACAGAAGAAGAATTAAAAAATATCCCAAGCAGAACAACGAGGCAGAGACTAAAGGAGATACGTCAACAAAAGATAACTAATGCCAGCGACGATCCCATTGAAATAGATTAGTTTGATGAAGTGTCAAAAGCCTCCAAACGTAAGCTGACACCAAGTCATGAAACGGCAAGCGATGTAGTAAGAAGAAGTCAACAACTGAGAGAGAAAGAAGAAGAAAGACAGAACGCCAAGGAAAGAACCGCGAGCGGAATTGAAATATACAGCATCGGCAGACGCAAACGATTCCCCGCAAAACTTAAGCCAAACCCGCAGATTCAACCTGGTTCGCAAAATCATCCCCATTCTCCGAAAAATGAAAGTGACCCTGCGCTAGGCCCGCGTAGCCCGCGGAACGATTCGCCCTCGCCTGACGAAGGGCCAAGAACGATCGTCGTTCACCCAGAGATACACGCGCAGAAATCTGATACACCGATCCAACATAGTCCGAATACATCTAGGACAGATAATAACACGGGAAATAAGCCCCGAATTATCTCAACAACATATTTTTATCGCAATATCAGATTTACGAAATCACCATTAATTACCGATAACCAACACATTGCCTATCTCGCGACGCGCGATGGCAAATTGAGTACCAAAGTAACAAAATATCTACAAAAACAAGGAATAACATCCACAGAAGAAATAAATAATCAAAAACCAAACATTGGCGACGTGGTTATCACACAAAAAGAAGAAATCATCGCATACGGGCTCATAGTGAAAGGAACCCTCGCATCCCCAGAAAATTTAAACAACATTAAATTCGCATTTTTGTCATTAAAATTAATCGTAGTGAAAAACAATGTAGAAAACGTTAGAATCGGAATAGACAACGAAGTCATAAGTGCAAAACTGTCGAATTCATTGATAGAAATGGTCCGCAGTATGTATGCCAATACAGAAATCATCTTCACTATAAGTAGAAAACCAATCCCTTTGAACTACGAAAAAGAAATTCAAGACAAAGCGAATCAAGCTTACTCCGTTAAATCACGCTCCACGCGTAACGAACAACAACGAACTATTGGAATGGTTGTCATCGAAATAGGAGCACTTTTGAAACAAAGTAATCAAAGTGGTTATCAGTGAATTTGTACGAATCATCTAAAACAATAGAGTTGAAACCTAAAAAGCGCCTAGCCCCAAATATAGGTTTACAAAAAAAATTTGATGAACTAAGTCTTTCACAAAAAAGAAGAAGAACTGCTGGTTAATATCTTGAAAATTATTATTATGAATCATTTCTCTATTAATCTCAAAGCATAAAATTCGAATAACTCAATTGTCTAAAAATTGTCAGAGTTTTCGAAAATATTTGAAACTATTTCTTTCAGTTAATATTATTTTATTAATTCAATTTCATTCTTTATTTATCAGAGCTCATTAACGGAACATTTTTTATGTTATAAATGTGGTATATTTTTTTAGATATACGTAAAGAAGAAAGTAGCAAATTGATTTTTGCAACATGTTCAACGTTAAGAAAAGAAGGTCAATCTAAAACTGCAAATGCCATACGCGAGGCTCATATTTCACCTGAAAATACTCAAGCTGCTATCACATTGTATGACAAATTGAAAAAAAAATCTTCGAAAATTAGTGTACACAAAGCTCTAGCTATTTCACTCGACTGTGAATTAACAAAAAGACAGTATCAACTTTTAAGAGAAAATTCAAAAGAGCAAGGTATGATTAATTCCTTCTTCAAAAATGTTTTTCTTCAAAAATGATTCAAATTATGTCTTTCACGTGTTTTATGTATTTATTATTTAATGTTAAAATTTTTATTTAAAAATGATTTATTTAAAGAATATTTTTAGTCAACGAGTTTTGAAGAAAAATAAGTCTATCACAAACAAAATTTAACATATCAAAATTTTTAATAAAAATATTTTAGAAACTCAACTGTATCCCAGCTACAATGACTTGTTGGTTGCAAAGAAAGAATGTTATCCAAAAAATATAATTATTAATGAAAAAATAGCAGTAGTGAGTTTACAGAGCCTACTGGATCATACTGTATCTAGATTAATGCTTTGCTTGGATAATGTGGACATAAGCACAGAATTAGTCATTTATTATAAATGGGGTTTTGACGGAAGTTCCGGCCATGCCGAGTACAAACAATTGTTTGATACTACTTCTGCTACTGATGCTTCTGCTTTTATAACAACAATTGTACCACTGAAAATAATGAATACCAGTAATAATGTTGTAAATTGGGAGAATTCTACTCCTTCTTCAACACGGTAATTTTATTATGTTTCTAATTTGTTGAATATACAATAAGGTAAATTTTTTCCGAGAGAGAAAGATATTCGACACATGTTTATAATCGTGTGATAAAGATAATAAAAATAAGTTTGTGCAACACTTTATTGAGTGTTGCTAACTACTAATACAAACTATTAAATAATGTTCGAAAACAAATTCTGAATAAAGAAACTAAACATTGAGAAACAGATTTTTCAAAGCATTCCAGAGAGATCAATTATTAAACTTATGTAATATGAAATAGTAATATTTTTAGGAGTAGTTTTTATAGTAATATAAAAATGGCTTTATTAGCCTACTTTATCTTATTACGTTTAGTTAAAAATGATAATAAACGTTTATAATAATAATAATAATAAATAATAATAAAATAATAATAAACGCTTAGTTAATTGATACAACTAAATATTTAATAAAACATTCCCTTTAACTAATTTATCACGCTTTTATTTAATTTTTAGTTGACGGAACTATCCAATAGTTAAGATAACTATGAACTTAGTTGAATCGATTAAATTTTTATTTAAATTAAATGAAATAATTCATTTTTTATATCATTTTACGAAAATTGTCCTTAATTAATAAATGAAATGATAATATAATCAATAAATAATGAAAATATAACATTATTGATTATAAAATAATTCGTTATTATTAATTATAAGTATAAAAAATAAAATTTCATCCTGACAAAATCTGACAAAATAGGATCTGACAAACACAAGATTTTAATTCTAATAAAGTAAAAACTTTTGCAACTATTAAATAACTGTCAATGCTAAATAACTTATGCATAGTTTTTATGTATAACCGAAAACTATTTGAACATAATTTTTTAATTACTAATTCTATCATTCAATAGTTACTGCAGACCTATGCGTATAGCTTTTGAAAAGGAAACATATGATATCGTGAGGACAGAATATGAGCGAGTTACAAGGGAAATACGAGATTTACATCCAACCAACATAGTTATTGATGGAAAAGAAATATTAATTAATCATAAGCTATTTCTAACAATGCTGGATGGAAAATCTATCAATATTATAGAGAATAATCAAGCTTCTTCCGTAATGAATACAATAATTATATAAAATGTCCAAATTTTAACTAGTATTTTTCTAATGATTCTTCATTTCAGAGGTGTTATATTTGTAAGGCAGGACCAACAAATTTGAATGATATAAGTTTGCACCAAATATCAACTGACACAACGGATGAATCCAAATTCAAATATGGAATGTCACCTTTGCATGCTCGAATAAAAGCATTTGAATTTCTTTTACACCTTTCATATCGGTATACATTTAAACATATATTATATTCAGACAAGTGTAATGACAATTTGTTTTATGAGTTAATGATTGACATATTGTAATATACGTATTTTTTGTAGTCTTTCATTGCCCCAAGAAGTGCGCAAGAAAGGTTCACGACTGAATGTAGGTCATAAGCAATTACTTCAAGATAGGAAAAAAGAAATTCAAAAGCAATTTAAAAATCAATTAGGATTAAATGTTGATATGCCGAAACAAGGTGAATATCGCATTGAAAATGTATATTCATTTATCTCAAACATAATTACAGTACATTTATATTTTAAATATTTAACCCCAGTAAGATATACTAAGAAAAATGCAGAAGAAAAATAATTTTAGGTTTTGGATCAAGTAATGACGGTAACATGGCTAGGAAATTCTTCGATAATTGTACCACTGTTTCGCAAATTTTAAGTATTGATGTAAATATTGTGGAACGATTCGCAACTCTAATTACAGCAGTTAATATTTCTCATGAACTGGATGAGGATAAATTTGGAGAATATGCGTTGGAGACTGCTAGGATTGTTGTAAACAAATATCCGTTTTGGACAATGAGTCCGACGATTCATAAATTGTTGTTGCATGGAAAGCAAATTATTTCGCACAGTTTATTGCCAATAGGTATATTATTTTTTATTACAATTAATATTAAAATTATCATATTATATGCTTTAATATTACCTCAATATTTAAGTTTACTAACTGAATATATTTAGTTTCTTATTTCTTTCTGTTTAATTATACATCAACAATTATTCTTGCTGAATAAAATTCATAATATTCATAACATATTTTAATATAGTAATTTCATTAACAGGTAGTTTATCCGAAGAAGTTTCAGAGCATCGAAACAAGGAAATGAAAAAATATCGCAGTCAATATTCTCGAAAAACATCTCGGGAAGATAACTTAGAAGACGTTTTTAATCGATTTCTTTTAACATCTGACCCATATATAACACATTTGAGAGCTTCAACGAAAATGAAAATGAAAAACCGTGACCTTCCAACTACAGTAAAAAATCTGCTTAAAGTTGAAGAAGAAAGCGACGAAAATGATGATAATGAAATGATTTAGGCATTATGAATTTGAGATAAAATTTACATTTGTTAAATTTGTTGACGCTTTACATGCGATTTAAAATTATTTTTTAGTTTGATTTCTATTATAATTTCATTATTACGTTTATTTCACAAAAAATAGAACATTTTTATTATATATGGGTTTCATGAAATATAAGATGCTGCTCCTTCGTATATTTCTTTTGATTTTATATGTCTATATTTACAATATGTTTTATGAGTATTAAAAGTAATATTAAAAGTAAATAATCATAAATTATTTTAATATATTCTTCAGTACCCTCAATAATCTTTACAGTAATATCTGTGAGACAATTTGACTTTAGTTGTTATAATATTATTGTATTAAAACAAAAATTGTAATCATATTTCTTACATATTTGTGTAGAGTTAGTAACAGTACTGACAGCTGTCAATTATGAAAACATTTATCCGATAATACATTTCAACTGAATGTATAACTCAACAAACATAAATAAGTAGTATAATAAATTATACTACTCTGTAAATTGTATGGTAATAAAAGCTTGAAGTATTATTGACAGCTGTCAATTGTCAAAATAAGTTTCTGATATCATATTTAAATTAAGATAATGAAATAATATATAAAACTGGAAAATATTTTTCTGTAAAGTGAACACTCATTAAGTTGTTAATGTTATTGACAGCTGTCAATTGTCAAAAATTTAATTTTACATCGGTATTAGAAAAGGTAAACTTGAATATATATAAGAAATTGGTTTGAAACATTTTTTCGCGATTTAAATGTATTATAAATCTTATGCGCGCTTCATTGAATGTTCTGGACCACTGTGCGCTGTAAGGCGGACAGATGCACAACGCACACCCGCTAGAATGAACGCCAGCCATCACTCGTCCGACATGAGCATAGACGAAGGTACAGTGCAAGACTCGTCGAACGTTTGCCCCCCTCGCCTTTCACCACCACTTGCTCTAGACTCTAGCTCACTAGACGGTGACACATATAATATGTTGACCGAATCACAACATAACATTCTTGGCGAATATGACAACCTTATATTTTTCTTAACTAAAGATTGCGATACGGAAACAAGCGTGATAAAGATTCTGCTAGAAAAAGAGATATTTGACATACACGTTTTACAAACAGAAAAGCCACAATTGGGAAACGTGGTAATGAGTAAAAAGGGAGAGCTGTATTACTTCGGACTGGTAATTAAGGAGACAATCAGCGAGCACATGTCACATCAAGCACTTATCGCGGCATTGACTACATTGCACGCGTTAATAAAGAAACATAAACTGAAAGACTTTATTTTGCCATATGATCTAGAAATTCTAACTACCAGTAATTGGCGTAAAATTAAACGAGCTATTTACGATGAACTTAAAAACACGAGTTACACTTTCACATTATGTAAGGGAGAAATAAGGATCCCACCAACGGAAATGAGAACGGAAATAATAAAAGAATACCACAGTTCCGCCATAGGAGGACATAAAGGAGTTTATAAAACATACCACCGTATAAAAAACGATTTTTACTGGAAAAATATGCGGACAGACGTGGAAAATTTTATTCGACGATGTATGCCCTGTCAAACAAAGAAATTGACACGCGTAAAGACAAAGGCACCAATGTTAATAACTGACACAACATCAGACAGCCTTGTCAAAATTAGTATGGACATAGTAGGGCCACTTCCGATCACAGAAAACGGAAACAAATACATCCTAACAATTCAAGACCTACTGACTAAATTTGTCGTGGCAGTTGCATTACCAGAAGCTACAGCAGAAAACGTTGCTGAAGCATTTGCCACAAAATTCATCAGTATATTTAGATCACCTCAAGCAGTGTCAACCGATCTTGGACACTGTTTTATCAGTAAAATAAATAAAGAATTATGCCGTTTGTTTAAAATAAAAACTTATCACTCCAGCGCATATCATCCCCAATCACATGGAAGTATCGAACGCTTCCATCATACCTTAAAAGAATACTTGAAGTTTTACATTTCTACCGAAAAAGAATGGGACTATTGGTTACCAATGGCCATACATTCGATAAACGTGTCGCGCCACGAAGGCACGGGATTTACTCCATACGAGTTAGTATTTGGGAAAAAGGCCCTCACACCTGGGAGCTTCCCCACGCGCTCCCCTGATGAAATAACATATAGCGAATATCTAGAAGACCTAACGTCTCGACTACAAGAATATCGCATCACTGCCGCCACAAACTTGAACAACGCCAAAGAACGATCCAAAAGATACTACGACCGGAAAACAAATGATAAAACGATAAAAGAAGGAGATTATGTCTTTGAATTGAAAGGAGACAGAAAAGGAAAATTGGATGACCAATACAAAGGCCCATTCGAGGTAACCGAAATCACCTCGAGAGGCAATTTAATTATTTTAGATGGAAATGATGAAAGAAACATCCATAGAAATAGGGCGAAGCTCGCCCACTTCGGAGAGGTAGAACTGCCTTCTCTGGTAATAGAATAAATAACGCATTAAACTTAACTATAAATTGGAAAAAAAAATTAGAAATAAGTTGAAATAAGAATCTGAACATTTTGTGTTCAGATTCTAAATTATGAAACAAATTTGAATATGACGAAAAACACTGATTAAAGTCCGAATTGATTTTTTTATTTGATTCTGAAATGTTTAATTTATTACCAATATCATTTTTTAAAGAAACTAGAATGACATTAAACAAAGAACGTACATCTTTTATAATATCATTGCAACGTTTTCTTGACAGATCGGTGTAATTACAAAGTTTTGCAGTGAAATTAAATACGGAAGTTCTATCGAAGCCATTTTCCTGATCGTATTCATCTATAAACTGATCATTTAAATCATTGTCATTATAACATGATGAATCATTTTCTAATAATATATTGTATTCAAAATGATTATCATCTAATGATTCATCGTCAATGTCATAACAATCACTAAACATATCTGAATTACTAGCTGAATCGTCGCAAGACATATGTAATACATCTTCGTTATCTACATTTAGTGAATTTTCATTAACGCTAACAAAATTGTTCATATGCTTTGCATGTCTGTGGCGAATAAAAGAATCTAAAACCGAAAATGTTCTACCACAATCTGTTTCGAGACAAATAAAAGAATTAGAATTCTTATGATATAATTTGACATGACGAAGTAAATTATAATTGTCAGAACAATAATGTTTACAATTATTACAATGTAGCATTTTTACGTTGATAATGAATAACCTACTGTAAATATATAATTTAATGGAATCAACCATAAAATATTTCCATTAAATAATAACTTTGGTATTGCAATCACATTAAAATTAAAATAAATATTTTACCATAATGATTTGTAACCGGGAAACCCGGTTTCTATTATAACCTACCGCGCGGCTTGGTTGCGACGTCACGGAGTACCGGCGCCGCGTATGGGCCGTGTCAGTGGCGCTGCAACCGAGTCGGGCAGGCGCGAACGGTCGGCCGCGTCGCGTTCATGATTGCTGGCGTACACCGCGCCAGTCTACAGTCTACAGTCTGACACCATTACGGTAAGCCACGCGTCTCGCCGCTCCGAGACTTAGATTAATTTAAATTAACCTGTACCGCCCGAAAAGTTCCGGCAAACCTCGGAGAGGGCTTGTACGTGTTCGCGTGTTTCCTCCCATAAACCCCTCGCGTAAAGGACGACGCCAAATGGGCCGCGAGTAGAGGAGCACGCCGTGGGACGCCGAGTCGACGAAATGGCCGCCACAGCCAACGCCCAACGCGACGCCACGAGGGCCGCTTGGAGCCAATTTCCCGTACATCTTCTCGCCTGAACGATAAAAGATAAGTTGCTCATTCCTTCCCTCAGCCTTTTCTACGTTTTGGTGGCTCATTGAGAGCCTCCAACGCGGCGAAATTATGGCCACTTGGACGGAGTACCGTCTGTCTCTGTCGCGCGCCTGCATCTCTTGCGGCTGTCTCTCTCTCGCTAATGTGAGAGAGATGCAGTCCCCGTAAAGACCGGCTTAACTAACGTAAAGGGGGCTGAGGCTATTTTCTGTGATTTAATCAATTATTTTGTTGGGCTGTGAGGGCCATAATTTTTAGTTAATTTGATACCTTAAATTTTCTTTGGTTTTCCCAAAATGTTAAGGCGTTTCGATACGCCCCAAATGGCCAATAAGGGCCTTATTCTGAAATTAGAAATTGACTTGAAATTACGTTTTGTAAAGTGTGTGACGTTGCTCACGAGTTAGAGGCCTCACAGTCCCACCTGAAAAATGAATCTTTGTCGCATTATATTCCTGTATTTAGCCATGTTACATTTTTCTTTATTCTTTGTTCTCGTTACGACGCTTGTAACGACCGGCCAATCAGAGGCCAGCATTTCTTATAAAGCTATCTCTTTTCTGTATTTCACGCCTAAATGGGCCTGTCTCTGTCCAAGGCCAATGACCGATTATTTTATGAAATTCTTTAGTTCAAGGCCATTAAAATTTACTTATGATTATTTTTGGTCACTTTAAAGAATATTATTTTCTGATTTAAATTTATTTTAAGAAATGCTGGTTTGTTTTGGCCGCTTTAATTTTCATTTAATTCAACGCTTGAAATTATTTTTCTTTGTTCGAACCGAATTTGTTTCTTTTTGTATGCTGCTTGCTCACTCGCTCATTTCTTTCACTCGCTCATCTCGCTAACTCGCTCGCACTATTTTCCTGGTCATGGAACCTTGCATTTGCTTTTGGTTATTTGAATGTTTTACTGATTTGATTTGTTGCCTCGAAGCATGATTAGTAAAGTAGAGCAAAGTAGAGTTTAAAGATAACATAATTCAAGTTTAATATCAGTAGCTGAACTGTACGGACGTGTTTTGTTTTCGCTCCGTGTTATGAATTGCTATCTTGAAACTTAATTCTATTTTCGTTTGGAAATAATTCTGATTAAATGTGAATGTAAAATTAAAACCATCAGCGATGTCACAGATATGTTCCAGGTGCAAAATGCAAATAGTTTGCAAAAACAAAAGCGGATGTGCTGATTTTGTCACTTGTGACATGTGTAAAGGATGTTTTCATCCAAATTGTACAGAACTGAAGCCTTCAGAATTGAAGATTTTTTCTCTCAAGTCAAATCCAATCATGCACTACTTCTGTCCTACCTGTGAGGAAAAGTTCAAAGTGTGCATTAACAACGTGGATGACATTCATATTGCAATCTTAAAGCTAAACGAAAAAATTGAAGACCTACAAAAATCCAACAAAGCTCTTATGGATGAAATGAAGAGTATGAGGAAGTCGAGTAGAGTGGTGAATTCATCTTCTACTTTATCTTCATGGAATATCGAGTCTATATATGCTGAATTTGCAGATCGCGAGCAGAGATCTCGAAATCTAATCATTCATAACTTACCAGAAAATTCTGAGTTACAAACTGTTCAGCGCTTGGACGAGGATAAAAATAAAGTTATGTCAATACTAAATGAGGTTGTAAATGGTTCTTTCAGTGGTAATGACATATCTGTATCTCGGATCGGTCGGAAGCCTACTGACCGTCAGGGAATTGAGAATTCACAAACTATGGGAAAAACCATCCGTCCTATTAAAGTGGTACTGCCTGATGTTTCTTTGGTTTCTGATATTTTGAGAAACAAAAAGAAATATGCCGGACCGGCCCGCATTGCTGCTGATCGCACTAGACAACAGCGCGATTACTTGACTGGTGTTATCTCTCAGCTGAAAGAAGCAAACAAGGATGGTGTAAAGAAGAGGTTGAAATACATCAACGGAGTTCCGTCTCTTGTTGATATTCCTGGGGCCCGAGTTTCTTCATCTCGTACTACAGCTGTTTCGGAAAACTCCCGAGAAGGCAATTGACCAGCTTCATATCATCCTACTATCAGAATGTGCGTGGCCTTCGAACAAAGTTGGATTTCTTCGACAGATTCTCAACAACTTTAACGGATTTTGACATAATTGCATTCACTGAGACGTGGCTAAATGATGACATCCAAGATGCAGAGCTGTGCCTTTCCAACCATGTCGTCTACAGGAACGACAGATCGGCTGCCACCAGCTGCCATGGCAGAGGAGGTGGTGTTATGTTAGCAATAAAAAATGAGTATTGCTCTATGGTGATTGATACTGTAAATTCGTTTGCTGAGCAATTATTCGTCTATGTTAAAACAATTTCCGCATGTTTTATTATTGGTATTATTTATATTCCTCCAAATGCACCCGTTGACGCTGTTGTCCAGTTTACTGAAAGCTGTGAGCATGTATTTGAGAAATTCCCCACTGCGCCCCTTTTGATGTTTGGTGATTTTAATCTTCCGCATGTTATATGGAATATGGGACATGATATTACTTTTTGTGATAATGTTTCTAATATGGAGAAATTGAAAAGTACTTTGTTAAATGATTGCAGAAACTATCTTAATCTTCACCAAAATAATTGTATTGTAAATGTCTGGAACAGATCTCTTGATTTGATATTTACACGTGATCCAAATGCTACGGTTCTTTCATGTGAGAATCCTATAGTTCCTTGCGATATTTATCATCCCGCTGTAGAAATATATTTTTCTACTTCTGAATGTTTTATCGAAATTGAATCAAATGATGTCATGCGTGATTTTGAAAAAGCGGATTATGATCGTATTAATGATGAATTGTTAAACTGTGATTGGCTTGATTTTTTCCGTGTTAACTCCTTGGATGCATCTGTTAATTATTTTTATGAATTTATTGGAAATTTGATTTTTAAATATGTCCCATGGAGAATGCCGAGGTCTTCAAGGTATCCCCCCTGGTACACAAGTGAATTGAAGAAATTATTGACTGACAAAAAAATAGCGCATGATAACTATAAAAAATCTAGAACATCGTCTGATTATAAAACTTTCTCTAATTTGCGTAGAATTTGTAAATCAAGAACAAATTCGGACTACCAGTCTTATATTGTTAATACGGAAAAATTAATTAAAAGGGATACTAAGTCGTTTTGGAAATTTGCAAATTACAAAAGGGGGATCACAGGCTTGCCGAACTGTATGAAACTAGCTGGGGATACTGTTAACACTGGAATTGATATTGTAAATCTATTTGCTGATTATTTTGAATCTGTATACAAACCGGAAAATTCTAACTTCAGTTTTACTAGTTCTCTGAAAAACACTGTGGACTTGAATCACATGTGTGTTTCACAAAAAGAAGTTTATAATGCTATAGATAGCATGAGTGTTAAGAAGGGACCAGGCCCTGATTCCATTCCACCAATTTTTTTGAAGAGATTGATAGTAAATATTACACCAATTTTACACTTTTTGTTTTCCGAGTCACTGAAACAAGGCCTTTTCCCTTCGATTTGGAAAGAGAGTTATATTACTCCGGTTC
>JABFQA010001891.1:0-12441 GCA_022817065.1 Probaryconus sp. ZL-2020 | reverse complement strand
CAACAGAACGATTGTTTTGTTATTTTAAACAAATTCATGAAGAAAAGTAACTTTTTTATCAACGTTCGTTAACTAATTAAGCTTTAAATTTAATTAATTTTTAGTTTAAAATTAATTACACTTAACGTTTAACTTCTCTCCGTTAAAATTTAATTTTTATTAACTTTTAACTTAACGTCAAATGTCGTGAATAGCGGGTAACTTAACGGCGTTAATTTTTTTCATTAACTGACCCAACCCTGTAACAACAAACTGTTATAATTGTGTCACACTGTAGCAGGTTTTGAAGTCTACAGGGACAATGTTTTATGTTAAATTAATAACTTTTGGCCCGAATCCCTTTTTATATAATAATGTGCGTGACGGATAATTAATGGCGGGTAAAAACGGGGTAAAGCGGGCAATATTTGAGGCCTAACATGTTAGCGGACAGCTAAGACCGACAATCATGTGGGTGTTTATTAGGCAAATTTGGGGCAACAAAATAAAAAACAAATAAATTCGAGGACTTACTTTTTGTAGCGGGCAGCAGGCAAAAAACATGTGAAAGGCTAGCAGGCTAAAGTCGGTGCAGCAGATGTAGACAAAGCGGGTTGTAAGGGGAAGCATTGGGGGCGGCGCACCGTGCACTCGCGAGAGTGGGGAGAACAAAAAACACAAAAGGCAAAAAATCTTAACGGGAGCAAGAAAGCGAACCAAAACGCGTGGCGGTTTTGGCGCGGGATGACATTCGAGTGACGTGCGCGGGAAAGGGACAGGCGGAGGTGGGGAACGCGAGGGATTACGCCCATTACGTGTCAAGTCGGTACTTGACGCGCCATTTCCGGGATCGCGAGGGAAAAAGGATTCCACACTTGATCGATTGGCGATCGATCAAGCGCCCTAACTAACTACGCGCGTATCATAGATCATATGACCGCTCAGGTCACAACTGTTATAAGAAACTGAATTTTCTTAAATTTTGGTCAAACCATAAAGAAGCTTATAAAATAATTTTTATAAAATCGATTAAAAATACTTTATTTTCTCAACTTTTTACAGTTTCTCGAGAAAATTATGGTGATTCAGCCCCCGAAAAAATTGGTCTGGCATTAATCTGGGAAATGTCTGGCGATAAGGTTGGGAACAGTTTGGTAAAAGATTGGTAACGGTCTGGCATCAGTCTGGAAATGATCTGGCATCAGTTTGGAAATGATCTGGTATAAAGTCTGGGAAATGTCCGTACCAGACTGATGACATCCTAGCATTGGTACTTGAGAAAGAGTCTGGCATTAGTCTGGGATAAATCTGGACAGTTTTTAATCTGGATTGGATCTGGATATAGTCTGGTCTACAGTCTGGATACAGGCTACGAAATGTACCAGTTCCAGACTAGTTCCGGTACAAGTCTGGCTATAATCTGGTCTGTAGGCTGGAATTAGTCTGGGATAAATTTTCCTGTAAATTCTATCCAGACTATATCCAGACTAAATCCAGACCAATTTTTTGTAAAGGGGTACCCCTTCAGTCTGGTACGGACTTTGTGCCAGATGATTTCCAGACTGATGCCAGATCATTTCCAGACTGATGCCAGACTGTTACAAATCTTTTACCAGACTGTTCCCAACCTTATCGCCAGACATTTCCCAGATTAATGCCAGACTAATTTTTTCCACGCGAGAGCAGTTGATTATACGTATACGCACTCTTAAAAATGTTCTTTTCATTCAAACAGATTCGTTTTGGTTTAAAACGAAAATCGTTTTAAATATTCGCCAAATTATTTCATTTTGAATGAAAAAGATAATCATTTTGTTTGTCGACATGCTTGTGAGAAAACTAAATTCTGTTTGATTGAAAATGGACAGTTGTTTTGTAAGTGATCTTTTTGTCTCAAAATGAAAACGTATTTTCATCGAAAATTAAAATTTTTTAAAAAAGATTATAAGTTGCAGCATGATGAAAAGGAGAAAGAAAACTACGCTTTATTAAATTCAGAGAATAAATATAAAGACTTGATATTGTCTATTACTGAATTTATTTAAAACAAACAATAAAACTCACGTTTCGCGTGTTTAAGGTTATGTTTTCGAATGTGGAGATCCAAACCCCTACCATTTTGAGTTAGAATTATTCGTTTTCGCTGAAAATTATTTTCATTTCATGAGAAATGACTCACAATTTTCTTAGAAAACTATGATCTTTTTAGGTGAAAAATTTACATTTTAAATTAAAACTATGCGTTTTCAAGGAAAAAGATTTCTGTGAAAAAGATTTGCATTTTCGATGAAATAGAACATTTTTAAGAGTGCGTATTTACGTAAACGATACGTAAATTTAAACGTATCGTAAATCTAAACGTATTAGATTTCGTAAATCTAAACATGGAGAAATTATTTTTGACAATTATTTTATTCTATTCTCTAAAATCGACACATAGCCTAATATCTTTATCTTTTTTTCGGACTAATACGACTGGGCTGGCGTAAGGGGAATTACTTTCTCTAATTATTTTTTGGCGAAACAAATCAGATCAGATCATTTATCAGATGATTTTTTATGTCTATAGGAATGGTAGGGTTTACATTTATCAAATCTTTATTTTTTTTCACAGCAACATAATCAATATTCATCAATTGATCTATAAAACATATCACATCACACCTCTGATACTGGTTCCTTTCGTGCAATACAAACATTTTCGTTAAAAATTACCTGCATTGGATTCAAAATAAAGTTCATTCTGAGAAGGGCTGCACAAGAAATCGTTTCTTCTGGGACAACACAAAAATCAAGAATCTAATCAATGTCATTTACTTTAAACTTATGCGAAAAACTACCTAGAATATTTAATTTGGATCCATTAGTTCCATGGAACGAATGATCGTCTGGTATTTCTTTAATTTCTCTATTAAGGGGACATCCAAGGCAAATGGCTAAAATCCATAAATACCACCCGATTCCCAAGCAGAAATTTACTATCTTTAATCGGGGCCCGGGAAACAATGTAATGGTCTTCCCGATAAGGGCCCTATCGGGCCCCTGTCGGAAAGTGCATTACATTACGTCCCGAGCCCCGATTAGAGACGGTAAAGGGGGTACCGGGTTAAGACAAGGTGTGTCGCCCCCGGGGGTCCAACTTTTTTTAATGGAAAAAACCAACATAGACCCTTCAAAAACAAGTTCTGTCAAACTGTTATCAATTTTCAGGTGATGGTTAGCAACTATCACCTATAATACTATCACCAATAATATTACAGTAGATTTTGTAGTGACACTTTTGTAGTGATAAGAGTAGTGATACTTGGCTAACTCACTGGATCCCAACAAGGTCTTTGGGGTGAGAACTATCAGAAAAAAAAACTGATCCTTGGCTCGCTTGCTTGCGCTCGCTCGCTGGGTCCAAACAAGGTTTTTGGGGTGGGAACTGTCAGAAAAAAAACTGATTCTTGGCACGCTCGTTTTCGCTCGTTGGCTGGGTACAAACAAAGTTTTTGGGGTGGGAAGTGTCAGAAAAAAAACTGATCCTTGCTAAAAAAAATAAATAAAAAATAATATTACATTTCGATAAATGTACGTATTCGATAAACTGACATATTCGATAAATTGACCTATTCGATAAATTGACCTGATACCGTATAAATCAAATATGTACATAAAAATGCACACAAAACTTCAAAATAATCTAAACCTCAATAAACACGCGATTTGCGTCAGCCTACTTCTAGACAAATATATTTTTTAATCGAAGACAAGAAACTGTAAACAAATGTGACCTAAAAATAAATAAGAACAATGTCTAACAATGTTATACTAAAAACTTATTAAATAAAGTATTCAAGTCGTTAAAAACATATTATGGAACAAATAATATTAACAATTCTATGAATTTCGAGGTTATAATTCGACGCATATTAAATAAAATTGTAATGTTAACATACCTTAGTTAATTAACGAATTACTCTATTAAAGTTATGAATTAAGATGAATTTCTAATTTCTTCTTAATCAATTTACTTTTATTAATTTTCACAAGTTAATTTTGCAGCAACCGAAACGCCAAACGTTATTCCCCATTTACAGTGGGGATACTATACAGGTGTAGCAGCCTGAAACTAACATAACGAAGTAGGAGTCACTAAACAATAATCGATATATCGCTCGAGATTTATACGGCTTAGTATGACAAGCATGGAATATGGATACAGAGTTATTAAAAAAAGTGACAGTACAAATTTCAAGTTTCCGGATCGAGATTAAACGATAAAAAGCTGATTCTTACTGGACCTTGTACACGGAAAAAATTTTCAATCATTTTTCCCTTAATTTTTTATCAAGCAATAATTCCTTAATTTTTGAATGATTTATCAGATGAATTCAACCAAATATACTTTAAAATGGTTTAAAGATTAATAGCTTAAAAGTTAAGGCATTATTGCTTAATATTAAAGGAAAAAATAGTTAACATAAATTGAAGCTAAATTTCCTTGAGACTCAACGAAAAATACGATGAGTCCTAGGAACAGTGGCTCCTCTACGTCAGCTCTGCAGTTAATCGCAAATATTGAAACTATCCGTTCCTCGTGACTTACCGTATTTTTCGTTGAGTCTCAAGGAATAATCGAATAAATCGCGTTAAGCTAATAATGGTTGATTTTAAACCAATAATTCATGAATTATTAGGGAATCATTGGTTAAATGTATTTGTCGTTTTATAGGTTCAATTTTAACCAATTATAAGTTGATTTGCAACGATTAATTCCTTAATAATAATCGTAGAATTAAGCTATAACTTTTCAACCGAAATAGCGTTGAAAATTTTTTCAGTGTAGAGGAGATATAGTATACAGAGTGTCCAGTCGGCATGAAATGCGGGAAAAGCGGGAACTCTACGGGAATTGAAAGTTTTACGTAAAATGTACGGGAATTTTTGTTTGTTTGTACGGGAACATATAATTAAAATGACAAAAATTTCGTTAAAATCATTTTTTGATACACTGAAGAAAAAAAAAACTACTAAAACTGTTAATTTTTATCTGTATTATATACCCCGAAATTCGAAATTTAAAGATGATAACATAAACTTTGAAAATAAAAAAGATGAAAACAATATGTGTTTATATTGCTTTCATCTCTCATTTCCAATGTTAATATGTTCATTTCCCAATGTTAATATGTTGGTCATCCTTCCAACTTTAAATCAGCCCAATATCACAAAGTAGATATTGCTTTGTTTTTGTTTTTAGTGTGTATACAATTCCATGTGAAAGGAATTTGTTTCAAGAAACGGAGTAACCTTGTCGAAATCCAATTAATTTATTGTGGTTACAATTAAATAATTGTATTTATCAATTATAAGGTAAGTAACAATTAAATGTTATTAAAAATTCAAATAGTCATAACATTACCAACATTTAAACATAATTCTTCAGTAAAGTTTCTACTAGATACACTGTAACTTTCAAAATATACTACACATGTTTACTGTAATATTAAAATGATATTAAAATACAGATTTAAATTTGCAACAGTTAATTTAACATAAATTAATATAATAAAAAGGCATGAAATCTTCTTTTATAGAGATAATCCGAAATTAAAACAATGATATTTATAAATGATATTTGTAAAACATCTTTAGCAAATACATATTCAATATTTAAATTTTTACACATAATTTTTAGTTTTAAAAAATAAATGATTTTGCATATTTAATTATTTCATATTTATTCGCATTAATAACAAGTTTTCAAGACAGTTTAATTTCATAATATGTATAATTTATTTTCATTATAAAACAGTTGCGATATTCGTTGAAACGATCTGTAAAGACGCGAGTAAAAAATTAATTTCGCTTTGAATTCACGTGTATGTTAATAAAGAATGTATAACACGAGAAAAATAGCAGAAGATAAATTTTGAAAAATATTATTTCATCTCGGCACGGCATCCTTCAATACTGAAACTTCGCGGAACATATATGTTATGCAATTTCACAATCTTTGTTTAAATATTTATAAAAATCGTACAAAGTTTCTATGAGTCTCTCCAAGCGTTGTGATGGAAATACGTATTTTTACATAATAGCATTATACTTTAACAACTAGTCTTTCGAAATTATGTTACAAATGTAAATTGTAGGTTTACTTTATATATAGTGTTATTTCAAGTATGATTGTATTGGCGCGCAAGCTATATCTTTATGTCTCATTTTCTTTTATTTCCTCATTAGCAAACAAAACAAAAAAAATCTTTTCAATTTTTCCAATTAAAAATTAACATACCACTTAAAAACAAAACGTATAAACCTATTCGAAAATCTGTGCCAGTTTTTAAGGGAAATGAAGGAAAGAAGTCGCAATAAATAATCTAACGCATTTGCGTATCTTGTCGAGTGTTTATGTAACGCCGTTCGTAAAAAGAGAGCAATATTCTTCCATCAGTGCCCTACAGGCGTCGTTATCCGGATACCTACCGGTTCGTTTCTCGTTCGCCGATGCCGTTGACACGCCGCCGTTATACTTTTACACTTCTAATATCGCGTTTAGCGCCGCGAGAAATGCGAATTCCCGCGCACTGAAATAACATTTAACACGTCGCCAGATACAAAGCGCCAGGTTGATGAACCGTTTCGTGTACATGTTACTTTTACTTTCCAATATCTTCGTCTAACAAAATGTCCGTCAATGGTTCCTTTTACGATCGATCAATATTCTTAATTAAGATGCTAACGTTCTTTCTTCATTCTTTCCTTTATCATTCTTTTTTTCTTTCGTGTTTGACTTTACGCTTCTTTTTTTTTTCTCTTTTTTTTTTGCATACATACGTAGATAGTTCTGTAGAAATAATATATATTCTTTTTGATCTTTGCTGAAGATGATTTTTAAGGATTTCATCGTTTGTTCAAATGAAGATTTGAATCTTGACACATATTATAATTAAAAGTAAAATTAAAGAATCATATATCAGATTAGTAAGTGTTAGTGGAATGTGTTATCGTTAACCTGTGCAGTTGGTTGATAAGCGGAGTTTCAGTTCTTTATTGAAAATAACTACTGACTTTAGACCACGCCCCTCGTACCATAGAACTGAAGACTTTGCTTCCTCTTCTAGTTTTTCATCATTTATTTTTAGATAACTTCCATTTTTTTAATAATTTCTTTTATGCAATCTCAAATATATTTCCATGAAATTTTCATTTGCATAGAATGTTGTTGTACAGAATATTTTACAAATAGAGTAATTTCTTATTCAATTTTTTCATTCAATTATATGTACTTAAATAATAACTGGAAATGATCTACTTTTCAAATGCAATTAGTAATTCCAGGAAAATGTAACTAACTTATAAGAAATCAATTTTGTTATTAGCAACTGATTTAAAGGAAAACTATTTTTATTATTTGACTATTGATGAAAAATATTTGGGTAAGAAACTCTTTTGTAACATAAATGACATGAACTTATGGGGAATCTTTGTCTATTCGAACGAGATCACTTTTGCAGAGTTAACCTCGTCGATAGTCTGCAGAACCAATTGAAGGCCTTCGTCTCTTTGTAGCCTAAATTTAATTTCGACGGCCATCTTAGTTTGCGTTCAGGACATAAATTCGTTACCAAGTCACATGCTGGGCTAAGTACCTTAGTTGACGTTCGCCGACCTTTCGTTACATCCTTTTTAACATGACGATTGCTGTTATATAACACTGTACCGAATATGCAAAGGGCTTTTCTCCCCAATTATTTCTGTACTATAATACAGTTATGCAATTACTCTTTAATTTAAAGTATGTTTTCCAACCAAAAAAAAATAAAGAACTCTTGTCTGGAACAAATATTGGTAGAAGTAGAACATTATTTTTGATGGTAAATTTCTATTCGCAACAATAGATAAGTATTGTTAAGTAAAGTAAATCGATTTGATAAATCACGATGATCAAACAAAAAATTGACGGTATGAATTTTGACTCTACCATTTTGACTCTACCGTAAGAGCAGTTTTCCAAAATTTGTGGTGAAAAGTTTCCCTTATTTTTTTTTTTTCTACGTGTATAACATCTCGTTTTCTAAGATGATACTTTGTTGTATTAACGACATTTTCTCCATCGTTGGGTTGGCTTAGTTTGAATATTTTTCCTAGACTAAAACTTTGTACATCTTGAAGATTGTGTTCGTAAACGTGTACACAGTACCAAATGTACACAAAGCCTCGTCCTAACTGTACAACGTTAATTTTGCACGGCGTTCACATCGTACATGTTGAATTTCAAGCAGTCTTAATTGTACTCGAAGCTCTGTCCTATCTGCATATCACGATTGCGTACATCGCATAAACCATACATATTCCGCATGTATAAAAATATCAGTAACAATAACGAATCATTTTTCAAATTATGAGTATCAGTTATGATTTACGAGGGGAAACCTTGTCTCATTGTTTATATACACGTGTCGAATCAATTCTGAAATTTTTAGAATTTTTTTAATCGTTAACGTTGCCTTGTATTGAACAATCAAAATAGTTTTTTGAATTTTAGATTTTCCAAGGTAATCGAAAGATTTGCAATTAATATTTTGTAAGGACCATTATTATTTTTCGCTGAATACTAAAGTACTTTATTAAATTTGCATTTAAAACAAGAGTGTCGTTTAAATTGTTAATAATAATTTAAATGACGGTATAGTTTGCGTATAGCTGGAATGTAGATTATAACACATTTGTTCATTTATTAAAAACAAAAGTTTTATTGTATGTCTTGCATTGTAGTAAACTATAAAGTGTTCTTTATAAATGTGCATAACATTTGTTTGTTCAATATTTAATTAAATTAGCTAAAGAAAGTTGAAAAATAATAATTTATTCTGGCGTGTCCTTATTTATTACAGTAAACGTTATTTTTCATTTCCGTATAGTTTTGCGCTGCTACAAGATTAAGTTGAAATATTCTATGAAAAATTTAATACCCCAAAATAAAAATTGCACGTGTATGCTACGAATAAATGCAAGTCTAAAATACGAAGAAATAGAAAGAAGCAGAATAATACAAATTTAATGAGCTCGCAGAATAGAAAATGTAACAAAAGGTTTCTGTAGTTATCTTTTAAAAATTATATGCAGAAATGTGGCCTTACAGTAAAATGTTAACAGCCGAGAAAATTGTTAATTTACTATTCGGTGCATTACTTTTCAAAGTTCAAAAATGTTTTTCATTAACATTTATCAAAAATAAAATTGAAGTATTGTAAAAAAAAAAAGGAAATTTTTAGCGTCTTTTAAAGAAATCGGTAAGCATTGGAAATAAAAAATAAATGTAGGATTAAAGTTGATCTCAAATTTAGGTGGTTGATCTCAAGACACGTTTTTCGATTTTTAAAAAAATGAAATGTTGAAAAATCAATTGATCAGAAAGTTTTCAAACAAGAGTTCCCAATACCGGTCTAACGGTAGAACTCTTTTTTCCTGTAACTCTTCAAAAACAAGTACTTTAAACATTACAATTTAAGAAAACAAAAAAACTGATTGTACCAGAAGGAAAAATCAAACTTTAAACATAGAAAACCATAAGAACGAAATAAATAAAATTCTCATTCTACCTGAGAAATCGGTTAGAATCATAAAAAAAAAAAAAGTATATACCAAAATAAAATATAAAACTCGAAGAAAGAAAAATGGAGGTCCGGAGAATCCGAAAGGAAAGACTTGAAAATTTGAGCAGAGAGAAAGTGCGCGTGTAAAGAAATTGTAAATATTTTGGGGGGGTCCTTTTGAGGAATCGGTAAGAAAAGAGACGATTTTTGCATTTGTATCTTGATCCGTCGTTGACACCTGCTCGAGCAACGCTTCCGAGAGGCGGTAGGGGGCGTATTGGATAGGCGGAGTTTAGAAACGCGAGCATTTCGAAGTAGGGGAAAGGAGGAATCACTGCCGGGGGGGTGAGGCAGAAGAGCAGTAGGTGCAGTAGGTGGACTTGCTCGCGAGTCGGAAGCGAGGATATAGGGTGGGTAGGTGTACCTCGGGCACAGGCTTGGGCACTTTTGTCGGGGTGGTGGAGGCAAGGCACGCGGTGGGGGGAGAATGGTTGGAAGGGGTTACGTTCGAGGTAGCGGGGTCGGGGGCGTTTGATCGCGGCGTGAGGGACCGTACGAGGGAGGGAGGGAGGGAGGGTGGGAGCCGCACGGCGTGGAGCGGGACGGGGAGGGGGCCACCCGCGCCGTTGTCCCGCGAACGATATCTCGTCTCGCGGATAACCGAGCGCGCGCGGGGTCTCAGTCGCGACGCGCTCGTCACGCGGTGCATATCGTGTTCCGTACGTCGCTCCGCGTCGCGAAGGTCAGTGCGAAAAATTCGCGCGCGCGCGCCCGTAAATATTATGTGCTCGCATCGGTGGTGGTGGTGGTGAAGAATTATTTATTCAAAATAAAAGGGAAGAAAAAAAAGGAAAATTTTTTTTTGCGAAAGCGGGGTTGTTCATTAAGATTTTGGTAGAACCACGAGATTCAGAGAGATTTTGCGAGAGTGTTTTGATGATTTAGATTTTAGCGACTGCGGTCCAGTGACAGTGATATAAGAATACATAAGAATATAAAATAATAATCGGTGTTTTTTGGAAATTGAAAAAAAAAAAGAAAAAAAAGAAAAAAAGAAAAGTGTTTTTGAGAGAAAGAAGAGCAGCTATGAACTCGAGCGAGACATAGTCGCCGAAGGGTTCTTAAGGCCCTCGGGGACCGACGGACCCTCGTCGGAGTCGTTTGTTTTAGCGAGGTCGTTGTTTTTGCAGGAGCCCCCACGTGGCTGCTGCTGCCGGCTTGGAACCAGCAGCGATAGCAGGAGGAGCCAGGTTACGGTGGCTTTGAAAGTGCAGCTGCCAATAGTCGGCAGTTTCTGATCATCGTCGTAAGGTCGATCATCTGAATCGCGAACAAAACGGCGGACCCACGGGGATCTAAACTTTGCGAGCCCACCGAGCCGGGAGAAGGCCACGCCACAAGTCCAGGCATCATGACCCAGCAAAGCGGTGCTGGCTCGCCCCAGCAGTTCTGTTTGCGCTGGAACAACTATCAGACAAATCTGACCAACGTGTTCGACCAGCTTCTCCAGAGCGAGAGCTTCGTCGACGTGACCTTGGCCTGCGACGGTCATTCCGTCAAAGCCCATAAGATGGTCCTATCGGCCTGCAGTCCTTACTTCCAGGCGCTCTTCTTCGAGAATCCCTGCCAACACCCCATCGTCATCATGAAGGACATCAAGTGGCCGGAACTCAAGGCCGCGGTCGAGTTCATGTACAAGGGTGAAATAAACGTCTCCCAAGAACAGATAGGGCCACTCCTGAAGGTTGCGGAGAGTCTGAAAATCCGCGGCCTGGCCGACGTGAATAACGAGCACGAGCTCGTATCTAGGCCCGCCAATCTCGACGACAGTGCCCTCCACAGGAAGAAGCGCCGCAGGACTTCCACCGACCGTTCGCCGAGCCTCAACAGTCCAGATAGAAATACCGCCAGCGAGGACCCCGAGGGACCACCGGGTAGCGTCTCCTCGGATACGGCCCACGGCCTCGGTTCCTCCTCCACCCCCCGTTCCCTGGGCTCGCCCAACATGCCCAGCATTTCCGTCACCCCGCAGATCAATCTCCAAGAACTTCCGGTGACTCTACCTCTGCCGCCCCCGCCCCCGCCACCACCCGTCAACCCGAGCCAGCACTCCATGGTCGGCCACCACGTGTCCACCCACGTGACTTCCGCTCCGCACGCGTCCGTCAATCACCTCGGCTCGCACGCCGTTCAGCAGCTAACCATTCAACAGCAACAACAACAGCAACAACAACAGCAACAGCAGCAACAACAACAGCAGCAGCAGCAACAGCAGCAGCACCATCATCAACAGAGTGTCCCGGGACAACCCGGATCGGCGGACGACCTCGAGATCAAGCCAGGGATTGCAGAGATGATTCGCGAGGAGGAAAGGGTGAGTCTATTTTTCATGTTCCCTTTTATTGCTCACAAATAACAAAAGATCTGACTTTTGTCAATATCCGAAATCTTGTTGGTAGGACGCAATTGCTTTGAATTGACGTTAACTATGTAATCTTGTGCTCTTATTAACAAGTGGTATAATTTTGAAGACTATTTTTCTGCGTAACTGGTATTTTATTACGCATTAGAGACAGCAGTTTAAAAAGTCAGGGAGGAAGTTCTAATTTGAGTCGACTTTGATTTCGATCTAGTTTTCGATAAGAGTAAAAGGAAAAATATCATCACTTCCAGTTATAATTGACTACACTTGATAGTAGTTTTTTGATTCTAAACGTCAAACAAATTATCAGTGTTAGTAAGCAAATACAATTTTCTTACGTGTTATTTTTTTTTTTTTTTGTGTTAAATCTTCTTCATATGATTCTTGCAAGATTGCAACGAATCATATTATCTAATTCAAGATATCTTATTATTTAGCAAACATTCTTACAAG
>JABFQA010001890.1:0-12442 GCA_022817065.1 Probaryconus sp. ZL-2020 | reverse complement strand
TTTTATAATTACATTTAATTTCATTAATTGCTGAGAGAACAAAGTGAACTCGAAACAATCAAGATTAGTAAGATAAAAGCAACCCCCGCGTTATTTTAATAAATAAATTCGTTTAACCATGGAAATCAATCTTAGTGATTTGATCGGATGATTGTGTGAGAACTGTTTTGTTACGTTTTATTTCGTGGTTGCGAGACAATCGCTTTTTCAACTCCCACACGCAGGTCTTTGTCTTCTAAATGGAAGTTGGAATGTCGTATAGTTTCATTTCTGAAATGAGTTTGAAAATAGGATTTGTGAAATTTAAAGCTTCAACAATAAAGACTTATCCTGTATTATTTAAAGATTTTTTTCTTTGTTAAATCATTTCATTTTCTATTACATTTAATTTCAAGAAATTTATCTCAATTTTTCATCACTTCCAACATTTCTATATTGATATCAGATACATTTACGTATAAGGCAAATGTATCTTGGCAAGGTAAAGATCGACACAAACACGTATTGGATCGTATGTCACAGTCGCTATTTCTTGTTCCCCTACTTGATTTGTCTTACTTTCTTTTAAGATTTTCCTTTTCATATGTCCTGGCTTTATCCTCGTTCTTATGATTCATCCATCTTAATATCAGGTGCAACGTTTTATACCACCATTCCATCGACCTGGCCCGTAAAATGCTTCTCCTTGTTTTTCTGCAAAAAAATTCATTCACAAAACTGTTGATTGATAAACTCGCGTCTCTTTTGTTATTATTACAAATGACATCATTTACTGGGACATCAAGAATTGGAGTTTGAAAAGTATTTTCTTATCACTCAAAAACGAACTAAAGTTGAAACGTAACAGAAGTTTTCTATTTGCGTTAAGTATCTTATCCAATCAATCACATTCAAACTATTATAATAAAAAGCTAACATTATCATATTGACGAATGTTATTGCAGAGACATTATCTGTTTTCCAATTGTCAATAAGAAAAAGCAGCTTGAAGCTATTATTTTACCCTTTTATCAGTCAAACATCTGATCAGACATTCGGTACGGTTTATAATATGACACGTGGGTAAATATACTCGAATCAATCGGACAATCTTATTTGAATTTTTAAGCCGGTAAAAGATTCCAATCATCGTTCCGTAGCAAATATTTAAATCAGATTTCAAGCCATAAACGAATACGAACATATTTGTTAAAAATTATTGCAAAGTATATTCAAATGAGGATTCCACTTTAACCCGGAGATAAGATAGACTCGGTGTGGTTTATTGGGGACCATATTGGATCATCTTGATACTATTACACGAAGCACCTATTAATGTTAAAAGATAACTGATACTAACTGAGCTTTCCCAAGAGGTAAGACAAAACCGTGCATAGATCTTTACGAACGTAGACCCCGCTCGTATCGATGTTGCTGCGTGATAAATGTATTAGTAAACCAACGCTGGAGGAACGTTCACGAAGGGAAAGCTGAAACCATACATATTTCTGTTTCGAAGATAGTTGCCCGTGATGCCAGTGCATAACGCACTTCTTTATAAATTAATAACGCTCGTGCCCAGAGAACAAGAAACTTATTACCGAACATTTGTTTTATCCCGCCTACAATCGGTTGGATGGACAGCTCTTACGTACAATTCGATAACATAAAAAATTCTATGAATAGTCAAATAAATAATCCGACAATATTTTTGTCTTTCTCCTATTTAGGAAAAAAATGTTTATTGCCAACTTCATTGGAAGGCGGAATAACGTATGACTTTAAACGTTTAAGTTATTGGGATCGTACAGTTGTGTCAATAATGTTACATGGAAAATCTATTAACCATAACGCGGAGCACATCTTTCTCGGTTGATAGTCTCAAGAACGAAGGCTATTTCGCGAGTGAAATAAATTAAAATCCGGTGGAAAAAGATATGACAGATAATAAGTCAATATCTTGAACAAAGCTTTAAAGGATATAACCAGCAAAAATCATCCATCGGATCCTTTGTAACTCTACATTTTCGTTTCCTTCCTTCCTCAATCTTCCTCCCGACCTCGACTTATATTGAGCATGAGCATCATGGATAACTCGACGTAACATTTGACTTCCTTTCCCTCGCGACGATTCGTTCCTATTGAGATATCGAAAAAGGAATAAAATGGCTGGGGCACAGTGAAACCTATATCTCTCTCATGATGCGACGCACCAAGATCAGAGCGAATAGACGAACAGCCCTTCGCTCGTCGCTGCCATTGTTCCATTAACTGAATTTGTCCTTTATTAGATATTCCATTTCATCGAGCGTAGGTTAAAGAACCTTCCTGAGCTTCGCGTCTGTCATACTTTTACATTTTTTTATCTTATGCCGAGGTCCTCTATACATGCAAAATCACACGTACTGCTCTTTACGGCTTCTTGATCCCCCTTTTCTGCTTTTTCTCTGAACTTGGAGTTTACAACATCGTTTTATTCCACGTCCTAAATTTCTAACGTCATTATTCACCCTTTTGAGATCTCTTTGCAGATCTTGGATCTCGTCGAAGCATTTCCACGTAGGTGGGTTCAGATGTCAGCCATTCTTTGCCTATCATTTGCTTTTTCTTCCGGATGTTATTCGCTGACTGTTACAAGCGTCACTGGATGTATCTTTGACAATGATACGACGCTTTCAACGAAAAATATATCGTTTCCTTAATAATTTTTCTGTTTAAGATTATATTCGAATATAGAAGTGGCGTGGCGTCTCAGTGCTCGTATCGCTGTTTAATATGCTGCTATCAATTTAACATCGTCATTGTGTTTTCAGTTTCGTCCGCGTTACCCAATTTGTCCCGCTTGAGTATTTCTATTGGAATAAGAGTTTGAAATTTAACACAGATAGGAGGAGATTTCACTGGGGGAACGATTTGACACTTTTGGGGAGAAATATAGTTTTCATTCTGAATAGACCTCAAATGAAATTATAACGAATTTACGTGATAAATTGTTTTAAATTCATTATTATTTAAATTATCCTGCAGACGTTTTGGGGATCTAGCATAAAGACACGATATTAATGCAACGAGAGAAATTAGTATACCTAATGAATGTAAATGATTTATTTATTACTACATATTTAATAATCTCGATCTCAGGATCAAAGCGAAGTAATTTAGTAAAAATCATATTAGTGTCTGAAGTAGTTGCCTTATCAGACAGTCTATTTGTTTAGATAATTCTCGTGCTAAATTTGAATCAAGGATTATTCATCTTAATTAATTCCTTTGGATTTTGTTTGAAAGTATATTTTATTTTTAAATTCAATTTAAATATTTTATTAAAGTATCTACGGTAATAATACTTTTTCGGCCTCATTGTGCTCTGATTACCTCAGCAACATTGATTTTATTATATTATTTATTAATTCATTCAAAGTGAATTTTTATTTATTTTGTATTATTGATCTCGTTCATTTCATTAATAAATATTTTTATAAATTTCTTATATAATCAAGACATTGTTTATTTATCAATGTAAAAGCGGATTTTAGTTCGTCAGCAAAGTATTAATTAAAATCATATTTATATAATAACATAGATATTGTTCGTAAACGTAATTTTAACGAAAACATAAACTACGTACAACAATAACATTGCATATTCCTCGAACATAGAAAACATAAGAAAAACTTTGCGCAACTTTGACTCGGGATCGTTTACGACTGACGTTATGAAGCAATTAAACAACGCTCATGCCCAGAAAGGTTGTGTTAATCATACAGCTTTAAACATATATGCTTTTCCAGTGAAACATCAACGTAGCAGTTTTATTGAGATTCTCTGTCCATCCAGTTTCTCATTTCCTTGTCCAGTGAAATGAAGAGTGCCTATTCCCCGACCATTCTTGTTCACGCCGCTTTTAAAACGGTCTTGAAAGATAGCTAAATAGCAATTAATCTGATAAGATTTCATTCATAAAATAACAAAATTATATACACAGATATACATGCAAACAAATGTGTATCACATTCTTTCAATGGTTTCAAATGAGAGTATATCCGGATAATGTTATGTTATTCCATTTATAATATGAACATGAATGATTGACTAGGATTATGTGAAAATACCTGCGTGTTGGGTGGGTGCTTTCGTGCGATTAGAGGTCATGCTGCGTAGAAAGTGAGTATAATCAAAAAGTGATTACTCTTGCTTTCCACGCATAACGGGATAATGATCACATAATACTTTTATCGTATTTTCATTCATAATGCTAAAAATGACACAGCCAGTTTTATTACGTTAATAACGATTAGGTTCTCCAGAAATGACAACATTAATTCTGAATCCGTTCATACTTTAATAATTATTCCAATCGTATCTAATAATTTGAAGAAAAAAAAGAATCGTTCACAAAACTCGACAACAACTTTATTTCTCGACAGAAACAAAGAGCTCAATTGTTTAGCAATAATCAGAAATAAATATCTCGCGATTGTCCTTTTAAATATTCGAGATGAATTTGAATGGGGCTCCGGGTATTGTGTTGTTGAACGGCAAGCTCATCAAATTCTTTTTTCCGCATAAACGTGCCCATTATTTATCGCAATCTGCATCCGTTGCTTACGTTTAATAACTCGAAACGCGCATGCACGAGTACTCCCTTTACCTGACAATTGGTCATTTGGTCCAGAAAGAATGGAGCTTAGAACAATAACCGGACAATAAAGAGAGAGCATTTTCAAAGCTATCGAGTTTGCCATCGACTTTTGAAGGCAATGACATGGGCAATCGCGTCTCGTCATCTCCGGCGTCGCGTTTATACGACAACTCGCGTCCCACTCGAACGGCCGATTATGTCAGACTCGGTTACCAGCGCACTTGTATAATCTGATCCCACATTATAACGACAGTCCGGACAGGCTACCGCAGATATCTCCCAGCAACGGTACATACTCACATGCTCGGCCAGATAGGAACGCTTCGTTCTGTCGCCCGAGGCGTGGACTTCGCTTCGCGCTCAATGTCCAGTCGACTGCGATGAATGGGACCAAATGAATCACGCGAGCCAATTAAGGATTACGCTGGACCACCCCGCCAAAGCGAACAGAAGAGAACCGAAGACGCTTCGCCGGCTTTGCGTGATTCAAGATAAGCCCCTTCGCGCTGCCGCTATATCTTATTTATCTTATTCACTTAAATGTGCAACCGAACCACTTGCTGATGTAGACACGTAATAGCTATATCTTCTTACTTACCTATTGATAATGAGATCTTAAGGAATCATTTTCGTCGGGCGATTAAGTCGTTAAACGATTAAACGGATGACGAAAATGGACATTACGCGCTATTAATTATTTCGTGCTCCGGAGTCTCGAGGAAACGGTTTATGGTGGCTTCGGCATGGAACATTTTCTTAAGATCAGATCGACGAATGACACCCCGCAATAAAATTAATTGCACTTTTAGTTTTTCAGTTCTTTCTTATGTTGATTGTGTATATTGATGGCTGATAATTAGCGGTTTATTGCGTGTAAAAAAATGTGGCAATTGTAATGTCTTTCAAATGTTTGTGCAAATGTTTGTAAGGAAAACATTTATTATATATTATCAGGTACATTATGTTATAAAAATCAAAATTAATAAATTCTTGCATTATTCCTATACCCGTTATGAGTACATACATTGTAACTCATATACATAATCAAAATGAGATTACCCTTGAGCTTATACAATCCATATGAAAATCCTATTATGGTATGAGACTACGATGAAAGCATAGTTTATGTAAATTTCCTTTAGTTCTTATAATTAATTTTAAATTTACTTAGACTTCATGTTCAAACTATTTTGTGTCTAATCAATTTTTTTTAACTATCTCCTTTACGAAGTTGCTTGTATGAAACCCTATCGTAGAATATAATCCTATTCCACAAAACACTTAATTGAAACAAAATATGTTTCTCACATATTCAGTAACAAATTAAGCTGATTAAATTATCATTTTACAATATTTTTTTGATTACGTATTGTTACTGTAATGGGCGGCCATTACATTTATGAACTTTTGAATATTTATGAATAGTAATGTGTAATAAGTTAAGTACTAATGCCAATGTGTATAATATCGTACAACACTTCATTTAACAGTATTGTAGAAATGTTTTGCATTATGAAAATGTTTACATTTTCGCATTATTGTTTAGCACATAATTGTTTGCAAAATTATTATATATTAATTTTTAACAGTTAGTTTCTTGTTTCATAAACTGATGATTCATTTTAAAAACTTTTTCTGGTTTTGTTGTAATGATTAGACTTTGATTAGGTCTCTTTAAGGCTATATCTAAAATTCTTATAAAGAAGACACGCGATAGAGTTACAACAAACCAAGTCGAAAAAGGAGCTAACTATCTTTTATTCGTGGCTGACAATATATCATAAAAACTACTTTCAGTGATACTTGTTTTGTTTAGTGTTTGAAATTTCCCGATCTATTAAAATCTCGTTTATTAATCTCAGCATCATTATTTGTGAATTTTCAAATAGGAAGTTGAAATATCGTTTCATTTGAAATAAATCCAGTAGCTTCAGCAGTTTCCTCTACAACTCCTCTAACCATCATCTGGATAAGAATTACAACTAATAACGTAGCCCGAATGAAAAAAAAAAAAAAAAAAAATTGTTGCTAATGCACTTGGGCTATAAAAAGCCGGAGTGTTGAAGCAATCGACAATTCAGCATCCGGGGTATCCCGCGCCTTGGCATCCGCGAGAAAAAGTTTGGTTTCAGGTTCCCTCGCGCAGGCATCCAGCTCTGTCGAATCGTTGGATTTGGGCTCGGAGGGTACGGGGTGCCAATTTAGGGGATGAAGCACAATCAGCGAGGGTTGGGGGTGGCAATGCGGTGGGGTGGCGGCGGCGGCGCAACACCATCGCGGACCAAGTCGCGCATGCGTCCTTGTGAAACGGAACCGCAACTCGGGTCGAACGAAGGCATCGGTTAGTGCACTGTCTACTGCTCCATCGAAAACATAACGCATTAAATGCGCTCTCAGACCTCGTGCCTAACCGGATTAGCATTTTCGCCAAAACAATAACCGCTCGCGTGTCCTGGTTACAGAATTTAATGTTAAGCCCCGCGATTGACATCCACGATCCCTGCCCCCGGCGCTCCTAAACTTGTCAATGTTTGTGTCAAGTGTGCGTCTACATTGAGGGTGCGCTCAGACTGCCCGAGATCTAGGCCCGAATTGCGATGAATCAAGGATGGTACTAGTGCCAGTAATGGTGATTATCTGAGTGTCCAGTGCCCAGTGTTTTGTGCAATGAAAAAATTCACCGTACTCGTCGCTGAATCAGAGGACCAATGTACCAACCAGGTAAGTGAAGGGTTTTACTCGAAACTTAGTGCGACGACCTTTCTGGTCCTTTCATCAGTCGCGCTAGCACCCCCACCACGCCCAGTGTTTCTTCAGTATCATCTGGAGACGACAAGTATTTTTGCCAGAATATCGTAGAGGGGGAGGATCCGCTTAGGCTACCGAGGTCGGGGAACTTTCATGTAAATTGTTTATGAATGGAGGAGCCCAGTACAATGTTTCGTTGTTAAAGAAAAATGCAAAATCGAATTCTTTTTAACGAAATCTTTTCTAAGGGAAAGTGATTTGAAATTGTCTGGTGGTACATCTGGTGAAATTAATTATACACAATGGTACACAATCGGATTCAACTTTTAACAAACAGAATAACCACTTACGTTAAATGGATTTTAAGTATTATGTTTTTAGAGGGTGAAATGTAATGTCTCCTGCTGTTCTAAAAGCATTAATGCGTTGAACGTGATTAGGGGTGGGGTGGTAAAGTGGAATTGGGTTACAGATAGCACGTCATTTAGTATTCTTAAATGGAATTTGGTTTAAGTGATTTGCATTCAGATGAAGCAATGCATTTCGATATTAATGCATTATTTAGTGAGCTACGGTATCGCTGCAGTTCATTGCGCTTAGCTACTATTTTAGGCATTCATGATGTTAAGAATGAAAATATTGAACGGAATGCTTTCACATAATTTAACAATGAGTTTCTATTTCTATTTACATTGTTTACACCGATGAAAATGAAATTTATTAATGGAAAGTTATTAACAAATCGTTTATTTGAATAAATTTGGTTCTGAGAACTCAATTTCTGTGTTAAACTACTATGTATTTATTTATAACAACAATCTATTCAGTTCTTCTCACCAATATTTGGTAGTCTAAACTAAAAATTTAGTTTGCTGAAAAAGTACCAAATTATTACTTGTCTTTACCAAGATTTGGTTATTACAACTAATCTTTTTTCTCCGTGTATTTTGTTACGTTTTTGTTAAATAGTATACAGATATTTCATTTCATTTACTAACTAAATCACAGCAGAGCAGTACTAATCTAAACAAATTCTAATCTAAACAAATGTACACAAATGAAATTTCCTTTTCATTTCGATGAGTTTTGCAGATTTCTTTATTCTCTGTATCATTTACTCATTATGGATGTAAAATTTGTTAAATGAATGAATTATTAATGATACGTTATTGAAGATATGTAATATTTGAAGAGTAGGAATAAATAATCTAACTTCAATAGAGGTAGTATTAATTCAACGAGGCAAAATAGTTGCACCGTAATTGGAATTTATTCTGATTTATTAATTAATCTGCAAATATATCTTGTTACATTTATCTATGCGGCATTTGTAAAAGGTAAACGTAAAGATGTTTCATATTAATGTATATTTAACCAAGTACTCCATCAATTTTTACACATAATAAATAATAGCATATATTTTTCATCGTGTTTGAAATTTTGCAAAATTTAATTGAACTATTATACTTAACGTAAGTTGATAAATCTTAGATTGTTTTAAAATTACTTTGAAATAATTAACTATATCAACTACGTTATTTTTTATACATTACAAGGATTTATATAATTTAAATTTAATTACACGACATTTTCTAATTATCAGATATTTTCGTTATTTAAAATATTACATAAATTTTATCTTTGCAATATTTATTAATATACACTATAATGCCATTGTTAATTCGAAATAAACATTATTTGTTAATATCATTTAAACAGTAGTTTATAATATTTGAAATTAAGTTTATGTTAAAAACTATTAAACTACTTTAATTGACTTTTCCAAAAATTAGACTTTACGCATAAAATAATTGAACGTTTATTTAATGAAATGAAATACAAATATTTTACTGTATCATGATAATCATTCTAAATTTAATGCAATTGCTATTCGCTTCTGCAAGTATCTAAATTATACAAAGCATAGAGACACAAGAGAACAATTACCATCCACGTTAATTTCAATGTTTCTCAATTTCATTTAATACATTGCACTGCGCGACATTTTCAATCCTCATTTTATAAATAATGCACTTTTTCCTACTTTACGGATCCCTCGGTTGAACCATATAATTAGCATTAATTTGCTCTGTTAAACACTTGTCATTCAAATTAACCATAGTCGTAATTATTTTTTCACGGTTCAAATTGAACAACAAATATCCATACAAAAAATGCAAACATCGAATGAATATCGCATTGAAAAAACAATGAGTTTATGAAGAGTCTTTGTTATATAGGGCACAGTTAAATATGTAGCAAATGAAAACATTTCAAAGAATGTTTCTATTTTCAGTGATTTAATATTGAATTTCTTAAAGTTTTGTCTTCAGTTCTTTTTATGCAGTAGATTAAAGTTATTTCTTTAAGCACGTTTACATATTCATTTTATTCGCGAAACATAAATTATCCATCCTTAATGTGTTAGTATGTTATCAATGTAAAAGCTAATAAAGCTAGAAAATGCAGTAGTGTAACAAACGTGTGAATATGCTTCTAGAATAGCGTGACACAACATCAGATTTTTTTACCTTACAAAGTCAATTGCGCATTAAAGCGCTTATGGGGCATTCAAGTTAATTAATTTCAAATAACGACATCTGCAGGCTTATGATTTATAAACTAATAAAGCTAAATTCCATGTACAAACGATAAAAAATTATAGAGTTTACAATAATAAATAATAACTAAGCAAATAGTTAAGAATTCATCGTGCATGCCATTATTAAATCTGTTATCGTCAGGCTAATGATTTTATCGAATTCAGAGTGTTTTCAATTAAATGTTAATTAAGGTCCATTTCTTCTCGTTTAATTATTTAAATAATTACATTCCCGAGACACATTGTTAATGGAAAAACGGATAATACACTTTTTTTTATTATTTTCACGTAATAAATATTAAGTTAGAAAAAGAGAATAATGATGCAATATTTTATGATTCATAATGATAAGGTACAAAGTTAACTTGTACATTCATGATGATTTCACATTTTCCTTCCTTTCCATTATTATTCATAAGTGGCTTTCTAGTTTATGATAATGAATTATATATAAAATGACGTCTTGCATGATCTAACGTTAAACATTTAAAATCCAAAATTTATAAATAATTGAATATACGAAATGCTAACATGATTCGTTATTTATCAGGGTTGAATTTTAAATTTGTTTCTGAATGTGTTCTTTGTTTCGGTTTCATGTCTTAAAATACTTTTCCATGGCCAGAAATTCAGAGGATCAAACCAAGATATTCATGGGAATATCCTTTAGCATCAACTTTCTTCTTTCTTATCATGTTCGTTTCGTAACATTTCATATGTATGACCAGTGGTCGCATCTACCAATTGTCATACTTAATCACTATTCATATTCGATTAATCTTCCAATTACATTAATTGTCATATTTGATGTTTCGTCCCTATGACCAATTGTCCTATTTGATCAATTAGTCGATAAAATTAATTGTCCTATTAAATCAGTTATCTTGTTCGACTGAAACGACTGTAAATTCATAAACGGATTTTGTGAATCGTGGAAACAAAAAGGCGGAAAATCTCCGGCAGGAAGTTAAATCATTAAAACGCGGCAAAGTAGCAGCGAGTTGATGGTTACAGAAGCAACATTTTAATGCAAACAAACGCGAACTTATGTGCCTTTTTCCACGACGAACGTTGCGGTGCAAAAGGCACGTTCAAGAGGCTCCGTCGCGCACGTGTCGTCGCGACGTTGGGTCTACTAAAATAGTTCCTCGAAAATAATGACACATGCCACCTTGCATCTGCCTATAGTGAACATGCACTCAACAAGAACACTCGAAAGAAAAAAAATTACAAATTCACTTTTTAAATAGATTTGCTACGATTATGCAAAAATTCTTTTACAATCATTTACAAACTTCACAAGTTGATGAATTAATATTCTTATAAGAGATGATTCACTTCTTCTTCTTCTACTTGTTCTTCTTTGTTTTGAAATTTGTCTATTTTAAGAAGAAAAACAAATACAATTTATAATCCACCAATTAAACAGTACATTAAATAAAATGTTGTAAAATTTCTCGGAGAATTTCTTTGAGTGCATAAGGTTTTGAACAGCAGGAGATCCTAGGTTGAAACTCCAGGCACGCCATTAGGGACGGTGTCACGTAGAGAAACATGAAGGGAGTCGTGCTGGAGGACACGTAAAGTCTCATCGCCGGTGAAACATCATAATGGACGAGCAAAGGAAGCAATTGGATTTATGATGACATCGCGCGGGCGAAATTAATTGAGCGAAATTAGAATTGCATGAACGTATCACGAAAACATCAAATTACCGGGCTCGCAGTCGACGAAATAGCGCCACCAAGACGACACCCGGGGTGAGGAAGGGGCGAGGGAGGGCGGGGGGGGGAGGGCTCCCAGAGACCGGGACGGTATTTGTTGCGCGCGTCGCGAATATTTGCATTCCACATATTCCCTATCCTCGACTATGTTGCGATTGATTTAATTAACTGAATTCGTTTGGCAATTCGGAATCATCTATTTTCGGGAGATGAAGAATGTTGTTAGCGTTCGTCTATGGCCGCCAATTACAGGGCAACTGAAGGGGCGACATTTTTGAGGATAAAAGGTGGAGATTACCGTCAAGTCTTCTGTTGAATTATGCACCTACAGAAGTATTTGGTGGCGAATTAGAGAATTTCATTACTACTTCTGAAGGACTTTTCTTCTACGTTTGGAAGAAAGCAATTCCATTGAAATTAACGAGGAACTAATGAAAAAAGAGGATTATTGTTATAATCAAAAGAGATTCTAAGAATTTTTATGTGTTCATCAAACAAATTGTTAGACAAATTTTGATAATATTCAGGAAGTCGTATTCTGATTTCTGTTATATACGATTTTTCACCTGCGTCAAAAATTTTCAATTATATATGGAATATGTTTGTTGATCAAATATATTAAAATAAACAATGCTAATGTAATTATATGAACGCAAATACAATTCATATAATAAGAACCTTTATCCATTACACGTTACAAATATTCAATAAACATTGCTTTATATTCATTTTTATATAACAGTTAAT
>JABFQA010001889.1:0-12443 GCA_022817065.1 Probaryconus sp. ZL-2020 | reverse complement strand
GATGTTAAAAAAAAAAAAAAAAAAAAAAAAAAGAAAAAAAACCAACGAAGAGGCAAACGCCAGTCGGATTTTCATCCGGGTGGACACGGCGCGCGACTTGTTCGAAACTCGTCTCTGCGAGTGCTACCTATTCGCGCGCACACACACCCTTGGCAAAGTGCGCGCGACTGGCGTTGACTGCGAGCTGCCGACGACAGTGAATGACTGCACTGCACGTGACACGAGACTGACAGGTTTATGCGAGCTCACGTGCGAGAGCATAAAAGGGAACACGTAGCTGGCTGCCTTCCTGGCTGCCTGGTCGTGATGTACGTCTGTTTGTGTAAATGACACGCACCGAGTGAGTGACGCGTCTCCGAGTTTTGCCCTTCCTCCCCCCCGGCCTCACTTCCCACCCACGCACACGTACAACGACACCTCTCCGGTACACCCTCACCACCCCCCTCCTCACCCCACAACATCCCTCTTTCTCATGTTACAACACACAACCCTGTCGTGTCTGTCTCTCTTTCGCGTTCTTCCCATCGCTACAGTTTTGGCCCCTCTTCACTTACCTTCCTGCTTTTCTCTGACCCTCCTTTTCTTGCACACGGTCGCGGGGGTGGTGCTCTTTGTTGCCTGTCCCTGACGTCACGCCGCCTGCACTTGATACCGCAGAACGTCGCGTGGCTTCTCGCCTTCAGAGTCAAATGCACCGTTCCTCGTTGCAAGAAAAACGCGAACCGCGATTGTTCGAGGCACGCGAGAGAGGAGCTGGATTTAATTTTCGTTCCTCCGGTTGTCCGATACGTACACGGGGGATGTCCGACGTTAACTATCACGAACTGTGCACTACTCCTTCGAGGAACTGAACTAGACGGACTATTACTCAAAAGAAATTGTGATATAGGCTTTATGATGATGCTCCGCGTTATTTCATTATTTGCGGTCGAAAGTCAATTACCTAAAACTTTCTCTTTCGAAAATATATATGGTGACCTGAAACAAAGATAACAAAAAATAAAGAACGTTATAAATTGGTAGAAAATTTAGAAAATTATTAATTTAAAAATTGAGAAAACCGAAATCTATGCTGAGAGAACTTTTTTGGTGTTTTCTCAATTTTTAAATTAATCATTTTTGAATCTTCTGCCAACTTAATCATCGTTTAAATTCTTAAGTATGATATTACATGAATTTATAATTAAATTTAAGAATTTCGTGATATAACAATCTATAATTAATCTCCCTTAATTACGAAATAACAATTAACTTGAATGGACGTAATTTCTCCCTCTCTGAAGTAAAAAAAAAATAATAATGAAGAAAGAGGCATTGAATTAAAAACTGATTGCCGTCGCTTTAGCTGCAAAGTAAATTCAAAGAGAGAGAAGTGTTTTACAATTTTAGACTGGAAACGTGTTGTATGTGTGCTTTTGAGAGACAGAAGATTAAGCTTTGTCATGTTGACTGATAACAAGGTAAAGAATTTTAGAGGGAGAAAGAGAGAATGAGAGAGAAAGGGGTGAGACAAAGAGAGCAACAGAGACCAACCTGCCTATGTACATAATACCTGTAGGTATATATGTATACAGGTACGTGTATATATTCACACACTGTTTTCCAAGATAGCTGTTTAACTAGCCAGGTGCAACAGGTGCACCGATGTGGGCTGCCGAGGCAAAGAGTAATCATGTTTCGTCCATCAAGTCACAGATGAATAGTTTCCATCTTTCCAAAAAATCTCGTTATGAATCACAATTCGCGAAGAGTAATTGCCACTTTATTTTATTTTTTTTTGTTATTGTTATTTCAATTCCGCAATAGTTAGACAAACATTAATGTGCTTAATTTAACAACTTTATATTCATTTTAGATATAAATTTCAATTCGTCATTATAGTTTTAAAAAATCATTGACGAACTTATAAAAGGAAATTATTAATTAACAAAATCTAATGAAATAAAAAATTTACATTTCAATTGTTTATAAAAAAAAAGTATTATGAGAAATTGCATTGACGTAAATTTTGTGCAGAAAATTTCGTTAATTCATTGAAAAAGAAAACAAGTTCTGCAGCAAACAAAGATGCCCAGCAATAACAATTGAAATGTTACAATCGTTGAAAATTGGTTCTTGTCTCGAGTATTAGATTTGGCACAAAGTCGACATCGCGTCGTACGAGAAACGTACGGTGCAACGCTGCTAAGATGAGAAGGGCGCAGAAAAAGCCTCGACATCTCTCATCGGGCGTCTCACTCTTTCGCGTCCTTTACTTTGTCTAATTCAAAACTATAAATCGAGGGCGTCTGTTGTATGTATGATGGCGGGCTGGCATGAACTTGCCAGCGAGGAGCTAGACAAAGACGAACGCAATCAGTCGAAGTGGGTGTTAGAAAAAGAGGCTCGCTGAGGAGGGCAAAGCGCGACGAAGACAGAAAACGCAGACGGAGCAACGTAACAGATGCTACACAATAAACACCTCCCGTCACTTCGCTCCATAAATCGCACTCCTAGAAGAAACATTCAACCTTGCACAACTGTTGCCAGATTTTGGGAATTATTCC
The DNA here is from genome assembly GCA_022817065.1 of Probaryconus sp. ZL-2020. NCBI lineage: Eukaryota > Metazoa > Arthropoda > Insecta > Hymenoptera > Scelionidae > Probaryconus > Probaryconus sp. ZL-2020. The sequence goes on along the minus strand of JABFQA010001889.1, from coordinate 9,897 downwards.
CCCGATGCTTACCGTACATCGAGTAAAGTCGTGAGCAAAGTTATTGTTTTCCTCGCGATACGATGGGATTAGTTTTATACAATTACAAAGTTCTTTGAAGTATCAAAGGGCGATTATCATTCATTCGCTGAACGAAATTTTACTTGATCTTCAACAATTTGCATCTATAATTTACGATGAATTTAAATAAAAATTGTATACCAGTTAACAAAAAAAAAAAAAAAAAATGAACAGAGCAAAATTGGACAACAGGACCCAGCTATAAATCTTCTCATTGCTTTGTGTTCATCAATGAGGACTATGCAATATGCGCCTACGGATCGAATTACGTTTTTGACAAATTTCTAAGTTGGATGGACAATTCATGCGAAATCGCCGAGACAAATGACGAGCCTCTTGGATATGAAATCTGAGATCTCGGATGGCTTGATACGTCAGGCATTGTGACAAATGACGATACATTTATTACCTACGCCGTAGTGTTTTGTGGAGTCAAAGTGAATGCATCTTCAGTTCACTTTTGATTGAACGAATTAACGGCATCGACCCGTTCAAACACAAAACATTCTGAAAACGACACACACAGGAAATGTTCTGAATTAGATCACATCTTTTGACGGAAAGGGACTATTCTTTAGAGTTCTGACTCGTGAATCATGAATTGCAATAAATCCTAAAATTCCGGACAGAAAAACTTTTCTGAGAATTTAATACGGGACTGATCTCCATTGACAAACAGTTTCACCAATAACGTAACTTAAAAATGTTTCCTTTCATAGTATCAATTAGATAAATAATGCAAAAAATTTTTCTCTGTTTCTGAAAGATCGTTGAAGTGAAATGGGATGAACTTTGAAGTCCTCAAAGAGTAAATCTTTGATCCTTTGTATTCGATATTCGTCATAGGCAAAAAAGCGCCTAATCTTTGGTGGCAAGCGTTGAAATTGAATTTACAATTGAGAGTTGAGGCGCGCGCCCGAAAACAAATTACAAAGTTATCAATCCTGACTTTGGTATATTTTTCTTATCTGGTTCCGAGAGGAGCGAATTGCAAAGTAGGGCGAAACAGAGCGGAGGGACTGTTGCGGAGTTGTCGGCCGCGAGATTTACAAGGCCGAAGGCCTCGAGGGTTATGACTCGTTATTATATGCTTTAATTACAGTTCTTGGTAATGAACTATGTTTAACCGTAACGTGGTAGGCTTGGCGATAAATTAACGGTGCGGAAAATACTAAATCACAACTTTGTCGATGCTGCCGAGTAGATAATCGGTTCGAAACAACTGCACACGCTTTCTGTGATCTCTGTACGAACCTAAACGCTTCAGAGAAGCGACGCCATTCGAATCTACGGGATTGGATAATTTATAATACGCCATCATCCACAGTTACCTATAATCAGTTTTCTATCATCGCTAAACACATTTTCTCTCGTTCTAATTCCAAAGTATTTTTGATCGTCTACCAATCGTATTCTATAATTATTTCAATTCTTTATTTGGCTTTCATTTTAATTGCACCATTCTCACGTCACACCGAAATAAATTTTTTGGAACCTGTGAAAATTTGGAAAATGGAAAAAGGAGATCTTGCAATTCTTTTGACATTAAAATACTTTTAAAAGAGTTTTTACCGTATCAATAATCCATTGTTTTCTAACTACGACTAACAATCATCTCTGAAGAATGATAATATTTGGTTTGAACATTATGACTGGTTTTCTAGTCATGATCCACAATGCCCTTAGGTGAATAAGAAATTAGTACCCACACTGGAATTATAATTTTGTCGTTCAATGATAGCAAATCACAATTTCCATTAATAACAATTGCAAAAGACATAAAAGTAAGTGATTTACGTAGACGAAAACGTGAAATCACGGTCTTGAACGATAAATGAGTCTAATTGTTGGCTGATTATACAATTGAATTAGCGGAGGAAGATGAAGAATAAGACAATTGAGAATCAAGACCGCGAAGAAAGGGGAGGTAACAGGAGTAAATTTATTGGTCACTGATTAAAGACTACGTAGCTCGAGGAGGCCGGGTTCCGGGATACGATTCAAATTGAACCCTCAACTTTGTACAACCAACCTATCACCATACATTACTTCTCGTTCGTAGATTAGGATTTCAGGACTTTTGAAATTTCTCAATTGAAAAAAAAAAATCATCACTCCTTCTCACAAGATTTCTACATAATGTATTTTGAGATCAACTGGTCGAACCTCTGCAATTACCAAAATATTATTTATGTATATGAAAAAATTTATGGTAACTAGAGAAAATAAAGCAAAAAAGAATTGGTTAACTGTTTTTTACATCGAGAGATTAATAATGTAAAATCAAACGACCTATAAGAATTTCGACGTAAGCGCGTCCATAAATATTAATCAAGCGTCAAATCAACCCATATATATATATATAAATATAAAGTAAAGACCGACGCCATAAATCCAAAAACGAAATTCGCCTAGTAGAATGTATTTCTTTTATTTTTTGTAATTTCCATAAGCATAACTCCGGCACTCTGTCAACTGAAACTCTTTCCAAAAGCGGATTACGAAATCTGAGAAATACGAATCAATCAACCCGGCCTTCTCAAAACACTCTTTCTCACTCTCGCGTGCACCTTAATTATTAGCCAAGTGCATCGTATCATTTTTTATCGATCATCCGAGCTCTTATCCCTCGCATAATCTTTCTCCTTCTCCTGTAAAAATTGTTCACGTATTTTTTTATTCCACCTCCGGTCAGAAAAATGAAAATTTCGTCATCGGAGGGCAAATACGCGTGTCTCACGCGATACCTTCCCCTGCCGATTATTTCCTATTATTTACCTTATTATTTAGGTTCAATGACGAAGGTCGGCGGGCAGCACTATAGGCCGTAGAGCACGCGGCCGTATTGATCTTATCCCTCGACATGAGAAATGCCCGCCGGTTTAATAAACTCTCGGGACTTATGAAGCACGTCAGGGTGATTCACGGCCGCCTCATTGAGTCGTATTTATACAACCGCGGCTGATAGATTTATGGAGGACAGCGCAGCAGTGGTCTTCCCCCTCCCCCTCTCCCCGGCCCCGACCGCCGCCCCGCTAGCTTCTCAACCCCCCCGCGCGCGTTCGCCTCTCGCACCTAACCCCCTGGCCCCTCCGTCATCCCCGTCATCTTCGCTCGTCTTGTCTTCTCTCATTTCTTTTCGATCCCCACGTTCGCTTTTCATCTCTCCACGTCCTCGTTCGTATCTTTTATTGACCTTCTGACCAGGACCAGGAGCATCATAATCTCCTTACTTTAGCAATTAAATTTTTTTTCTCAACATTATTTCGGTAATAAAGTTCAGGTTTTATTGTTCTCGTTGCGCGCGCAAAGAAATGATTATATTGCGGAATTGGTATTAGTGCACTGGTTAATTCTTTATTGCGCTTGTTCAAAAATTATTCGACAACGAGTGACGAGAACGAGTTCTTTCTTCACGATGCAACTTTGATACAATTGGTTTCAGTTCCAGTTGAAATGATTTTCTCGTTTCTTCTTTGAATAGAGAATACGTGGCAATGAAATTGCAAAACTACAGAGCCAATGCAAAAGCGTCAGGCTCTCGGGTGTAGAGTTTCAAAATTCTGTTGCTTCAATCAGTAATTGGTGAATTGACAAAAGTTATAAATAAAGGCTATTGGGAAGAATCTGAATTGATAGCGGTATCAATGACGATTATCAAATATTCATAAATCTTGTGCAATACGCAACGCTGGCAAACGTGAAGTTTATAAGAAGGCGTTGCGATATACAGCCGGCAAAATAATCCCAGGACGAAAGAGCGTATTCCTTTACCAAGCGAAGATATCGAGTGGAAATAAAGATAATTTCCATTTGCTTTAAGCAAGTCAACCGAAAGCATCAAAACAACTATTCAAATGAGTCGATCACTCGCAGCGCCCATGTACACTCCTTTTAATAACAACATCAGTGCATAAAATTCAATTCGTCGGACATTAATTATTTCGGTAATTTCAAGCCGGTTCGATAATCGATCGACACGGCTGATTCAATTTTAGATTAAGACTAATCCGAGCCTCACTCGGATCTCCTGTATTTTGCAAATTGGCAAAACAACTCTCCATCACTATTCAACGTTTTTCTCCGACATTTTTAATTTTTTTTCCAAAAACATAGAAACCGATTTGAAAATTTGAAAAGCATTGTCCAACGCGATGGTTAATCTGGCAGAAAGTGGGAAAAAATCAATTTTTAATTAATTTAAAAAGTGAGCATACTCAATTTTGATTGAACAAATGCCGAAAAGATTTGCTCGATCAAAATTTGAGTTTGCTCAGCTTTTAAATTAATTAAAAATATATTTTTTCCCATTTTCTGTCGACTCGTTTTCTGTCGGATTAACCTTTATTGTCCAACAAGAGAGACAATTAATTTATTAACGACATAAATCAAATCGAACACTTTTGGAAAATCGAAATCCGATCGAACTGGAGGTTCGTAAAATACCAAAAGCGATGGCAAAAAAAAACAGAAATAACCACAACGCGACACTTGTCAAAGACGCGACCGCGGATACCAACCAATGTCCGCGGATATAATAAAGATAACGATATAAGAGTCATAATGTAATGGTCTGTGTGTTCGCAGGATGCACCGGTGTGCATTCCGGCGCTCCCACGACGGAGACAGAGCGGACAGAAGAGAAGGAAGGAGAGTGACAACGAATTTGCAACAGAAAAAGAAGCAACGCCTTTGGACGACGACAGGGGCTGAGGAGGGGGGGGGAGGAACGTCGTAGCCATCAGCCTCTCACTCATGCTCTCCGTTACCAAGACAAGCCCTTACTAATGGAGGAAATAAATTTCGGATTAAATCGTAGCCCGGCTACTTTATAAGGCTGCTTCGTCTTAAAGGTGCAACGCGATTCGTGCATGCGTGACGCTATTGGACGCGTCCTTCCACCAGTGCTTACCGGATTGCTCGACTCCTCCGCGTTTATACACCGAATGCCAATTCAATTCCTACAACAACAAAGTATTAGTGATCGTTGTACCGTTGAAGGGTTGAACATGAAAAAGGGTTAAAAAAGATGTTGAAAATTTTAGGTTTTTTTCCAAATACGTGAAAACACTAAGAAAAATTTCAGTAAAAGGAGGGCACGATTGAATTATTTCAGTTACTTTATCTGAAATTTCAGTCATTCCAACTTATGTCATAGTTGTCTTAACTAATTGATAGTTCAATCAATTACAATGAAAAAAATTAGATATCAAAAAGTACTAACAGTGTTTGTAGACTCAGTGCATATGACATGAGATACAAAATTTTATTATCAGTGTTAGTAAAATTTTGCATTTCATATCATATGCACTGAGTCTGTAAACAGTGTTTTAATATCTAATTTTTCTCAGTGTAAGAATTCAGTAAAGATAACCGAAGGATCAGTTAAAGAGAGGGTTTAACTAAGTTTTCAGTTGTGTCAACTAATTATATTTCTCTCTGTGAATGCTCTCGAACGAAAGAAAAATTTTTATTTGAAAAAAACTTCATCAGTAAAAAATGTCCAAAGTTATTTATGTGTATGAATTATCATTGATTAATTCACCGAGAAATTCAAAAAAAATACAAAATTTCAGAGATAAAAAGGATTATTTGAAATAAAAAATTAGTACATTATTATACCACTCAATAAATATTTTATTCTCATTTCAAATGAACCTTTTTCAATCTCAACTTTTCTTCATTTTTTATATTTCTCGTTGAATTAATCGATGAGAACTTTCAGTCCCACAAGTTATTTACACTCGCAGGTTAATACTAACTTTTCAAGGCTTACTTCAAAATTTTCTTATTTTACATAAACATCTGAATTGAATGGAGGGAAAATATATGGTTTTTTTTTTTTTTTCCTGTGAAACACTGTCATTCCACTCACGTCCTTAGTCCAATGTGTAAGAATGAGGGATGAGAACGCATTACGCAGTCCGCAAACGGAGGCGCTGCTACACATAAGATACGCATCGCATCGGACACTGCTGACAAATTGCCTTCCCTTTCCTTTTGCGCGGAGATCGGGTGGTGCATTCGTCCGGGAGCCGGACCGAAGCCAGTAGGTAGGAAGCGAGTTTACGCGCTGCAAGAAGTTCACAAAGGGGTGAGGGGAGAGGGGGAGAGGGAAAAGGGAGGAGGAGGAGGGCACAAGTTCCCACTGACATCTCTGTCAGTGTGGCGACGCAAAACACAATCCTCTTAGAGAACCTTCCGACACTCTTCAACCCTCCGCGAGGAGCTCGAAATGTCACGGGAGTTAGATCTACCGTGCGTTATCTTTAGATGTATGCCGTATGCTCGGCATTACTTACGTCAAAAGAAACGTAAAGGTACAACACACCGTTGCGTCGCCAGCAAAGATTATCCAATTGCAAAGGGTCTCTCGCACTCGACAAAGTACAAGAAGACGTTTATTATTCCTTTGGCAAATTTCGTAACTCCATCCAAACAAATTTGGCCACTTTATCCAAATTTCTGTAACATACTTTGTGCATCGTAAATTATTCGTTGTTACAAATAAACTTTGTTTTAAATCAGAATTTCAATGGCAAAACTTTGGAATCCCCGTTTGTAACCGAGTGCATAATATTTGAGCGGAGTTATGATTGCGATGAATAATTGTGTTGACTGGATGCCTCGTAGGGACGATTAACCGCAGTTATACAAGCCATCCCAATATTTATGATTCGGTGAATAAAATCGTTTGAAAATCACGACGAGCGTCGTGCAGAATCTCGCGTGATGGCAAATAAGCAACAAGGGTGCAGACGCGAGTATTTCATTTGAGAATGTCGTGGATCTCGAAACGATCCTTGCATAGCAGGAATCTGATTCATGGCACGGTGTATGCATGCATACGTTCGCATGTGAGGAGAGAGAGAGAGAGAGTCGGAACAGGGGGAGGAGGGAGAACAGGGGGAGGGGAGGGTGGGGTCAGGACCCCGTGCGATGCACCTATTGTGTGCGAATTGTGTACCTATATACGGAGATCGCTGGCCTAGTGCAGAAAGATTGTAATTCAAATGCCGCATTGGACTCTTAACCGCTGGCCCAGTGCACCAAGAGATGTTAATGCGAGTTCAAAGTATAGCCTTTTGACCGACGATTATATACCGCGTGCACTACGTTTACCGAAGATTTGCATCCTGCGGATTGGAATCCGCCACCACGTGTACGGTAGCTTATTCAAATTTGTTCCCCTGCGTTCATGATAATCGATTATCTACGATGCTTTTGTTGTTCTAACAATTCCTTCACTGGTCATGAGCTCTTCAAATTTATTACGTCTAATAACATTTTTTTTTTGTCAAATAAAAAATGGTAAGATCCCAAAAAAAATGAAGAATTCTCGCAGTAAAGAAATAAAAGAAAAGGTAAAGCAAAGTTACAACGTGATGGTCCTCCTCAGAACTGGAAAATGAACAAGAAGTGATATTTGCGCGGTGACTAGAGCGTGGGGGAGGGGAAGGCTTATGTAGCAACGAGGTGACGGGTCACCGACCGTGGGGCCCACCTGCCCCCGCAATAACACTCACTCCTTGTCCATGGCTGTCGGCGACTCGTTTCTCTCTGACATTGAGACCGACTCGACTTGTCCTGCTATCGCTATCTATTCGTTTAGTAATCCACGCAGCCTCGTTCAATCGTCAGTCAACGCTCGGTCGCTATCTTCATATGCGTAGTTTATGACCGATGAAGAAAATTGTCTGCATTTCCAGCGCTGAGTCACCGCGCCGCGCCAAGCAAAAATTGACGGGATTGTATTGCGCGTGCAGTACGATACGATACTTATCGATGCATTGGAATCGTAAATAGCGAGGATGCTAAGCGAAATTACTGTCTTGCGTCTACTTTATGCACGCACTTATTTTTGCAAAACGGTTTTACCAAATTGCCTTTGTGTGCGCGATAATGCTCGGAGAGAGCCGGTTCAGCTGGCAAACGTACTTGGGTTGTATGACCTGGAAAAGGGATTGGTAATAGTTTATGTCAATCGAGATCAATTTATGTCGTTTGGCTCGCTCGTGTGTTTTATGGATTTGCAGACGAGTCATAGGCATTGGAACGAAAGTGATTAATGCAATGTTTAAGTTGCGAATTATGGTGGAGGAAATTTGGAATTAGAAAATCCTTAGAAATGTTCCTCGTTTCGTTGAACGAGATCAATCAGAGTCAGAGGAATGTCATCCGCCGTAACTTACGTTACTAATCACACCTAAAATCCAGTTAATAAAATGATTTACGAAGAAGCCAGTTAATCTGAATCCCGGATTCGTATCATCAAAATAAATTAACTGGAGATATAAATTCCGGTTTTCCCTATCTCAATGCAATTTTAATCCAACAACTTTACATCACAAAATGCAATGCAAACATCAAACTCCGCAGAAATATGTTCATTAACTCAAACGCAGATAAAGTGTATAATTCGCGGCGCGAACAACTGGTTGTTTATGCTGATTACCGTAACTTTTAAAAACCGCTTGAAAAGTGTAACAGGCCGTTAATGTTTCTTAGTTTATGCGGCAAAAAAAAAAAAAAACGTTTGAGGGGGTTGCTCTGTGCAGAGCAAGTAAATACATGAGCGCGCGAGCACTTGAACATATAGGGGCAATAGTAACTCCCCATAAATCAGATTCCCGTGAGATAGCCGGATAGCTGAGCTCCTCGGCGCTGAGTTTTATCGGGAGAACCGGCGCCGCGTGCTAATTAAACTGACATGAAATAATCGCGATCCGTTTCACGATTGATCGTTGATCGAAGGAATGTCTGAGTCGGTTGAACCATCGTCAAGCGTTCTCGCTCCTTTTTCATAAGGATTGGACAGGTATCGTGTGACGCGATGCAAGAAACATCGATTCACATCAACCGATCGAATTTAGCAACTAACAACACAAAACATCAATATTCCCTTATCATGAAATTCGTAGTTTTCAACATTTTCCGTAAATTTAGTTCCAGCTAAAATTAAAGGATCATATCCTGTGCCAAGAATAATTTATTTATTATTATACGTTTTATACATTTTCTATTTAAATTTAATTCTATCAATATTTTCATATTTACGATTTATCTAAGAGAAAACTGGCAGAACTTCCTTATAAATTTTTCGTAAAATACCAACGCCTGCATAATTAAATAACTAATAATGATATATGCCGATTTACTTATTTCTTATGACCGTGCACTTTTATTTATATCATTCATATAATATTAAATGCCGATCATAGATTCTTAATGTAACTTTTGGAATCGAATGTAGATTAACAATTTAATGCACGACATTAAACGGAGATAAACTTATCCTGTTCTTGCCAATTTTAATTTATTGAAATTTCATAGTAAAAGCAAAAAGATCGTGTTAGAAAACTATTTTGAATCGAACACGATGTTCTCCATAGATTTTAAAATCATAAGTATATATATAACAAGAGGGTGGACGTTCCTCGAGCTCTCGACTTCGTCATTAGTATTATACAATAATAAACGAGGTCTTGTTCTTAACATATACGAGGATCCCTGGTCGCAAATAATTATAGAGTTCGCTTGGATGGATGTGTGTCGGGCGGATTTACGTTATCTGGTTACGCCCGCCTACGAAGTATACCTATGGACTTTATTTCTCATTGTCTATATACTGTTATCAAAAGTAACACTCGAATTGCAATCTAAGTAACATTTAAAATAAATGTTCAAACTGTACAATTTTTCTTTTGTTTTATTTTACACTGAGAAAAAAATTTATATAAAAATTACCACACTTTATGGTAAAGCAGTCAGAAAAATAAGGTCAAGAGATTTTTACTACTAAATATGCTATAATTTCTTGAATCGTAATAAAATTTT
>JABFQA010001888.1:0-12446 GCA_022817065.1 Probaryconus sp. ZL-2020 | reverse complement strand
TTTGTAAAATTGTTCGGAAGAGATATTTTTTATATTAGTTTTTTTTTTCACCTTCAATGTATAATAAACGAAAAAAGTATAATTGTATTTTTGATTTTATATAATATTCCCTTTGCACTAAAATTATTTAGAATAGTTATAAAAGAGTGTGATGAAGTGTCAATGTTTACTCTATTAAAAGATAGCCCAAGTTATACGTCGACTATTGAAGTAAAAAGGTTACGTTTACTTCTCGTCGATTCACGAAGCTTTTCCTTCCTTCTTTTTTGTGGAATTTTTTTTTTACGAAAGGATCAGCTAACTGGACGGTAACATGAGTCCGACGTTTTGTCCAGTGTATTCTGTTAAATCATTATTTTTTACAAACCGTCTGCTGCATTGAACTTGTATCGTACAAGCTGCTCCCTGTTTTGCTATAAATATAGTGCAGTAGCTCTCATTTAATCATCTTACAAAGAACAACTTATAACGTGGACGCGAATTTATTGAACGTTCTATTCGTAAAAAATTTGTAACGTTTATACGATTTGATTGATTGACTCTCTTTCAAATACAAAGTATCTTTGTTACTTTTGTTCAGTGTTACATTTGATAATTGTCAATTGAACAAAATTGTTTAGTATTGACTTTTATTATACGTTTTATTTTTTGCAAACTAAAACAAGTGTCCGTTCATCATTGACAAAACGTTTTTCAACGCAATAACGGTAATTGTTTTTAATTATGGAAGATAGTGTAACATTTTTTTCATTTCCCCATTTTAAGTAAAATCAATTTCGCAAAATCAAAAAGTAATCAAATCTACTATGTATAAAAGAAACCAATCTGTTAAAAAATGACGAAATTATTTTTTTTATTTTAGTTTCATTGCACTTATTATTTTCAGTAGCTTTCAAAGAATTTGAGAATTAATGTAAAATGAAATTTTGCAAAAATACTTTTCAATGTATAACACGATTTTTTATTATGCTAATTTTCCTGTAACTTAAATACCGACAAAGAGCCAATGAAAATTTGATTGAGGCATAAGCTTTTTATTGCTGACAGATTATCGAGCATTATGAAGTTCGATTACGTGCCTTTATATCTATTTCAATTTGTCATCGAAACACTTTGCAAACCAATTTTGCAGACCATATAAAATTGCCTAGAATATTGGTACAAAAATACGCACCATGGATTTGCGAAAAGTCACAACGGAATAGCTTTTACCAATGTTGCACTCAATTAATAGCTAGCAACTGTTCTACTCGTGGATATTGTGCACAACAATGATCACCATGTAACTTACTAGATAACGTCAATTACTCAATTTTTATGTTGACAGACAAAACTTCAATTTACTTACGTTATACTTTTTTCGCAAACATTATAACAATTAAAAATTCTTGAATTTCCTAACTTATAGATCATGAAAAATAAGTTAAGGGAAATTCATATTTTTAATTAACAGATAATTTTTGTTCTTATCGTTTTATTAACAATAAACTTTTGCACGTTTAAGACCATGCTTTTGAACCATAAATAATTCTGCTCTCATAAAAAGTGATAACCTTTTTAATAATTAAGAAAATTTTGCACGTAATAAATTGTAATCGCTTTAGTGACTTTATGAACTAAAAATGTAACCATAATTTCTATATAAGTTTAAGTTGAGTATGAACAGGCCATTAATTGGATTCAAAATTATTTCTTCGAATAACTTGTTTAACTTGAATAAATTAAATTTAGTTTCATTAACTAAATTAATATATACATTGTTGAAGTGTATATATACAGATCCAGTTTCCTTTGTCTTTAAAACTTTACATGTAAGATGTTTTACGGTTATTGGTACTGACTATAAGCCATACTATTTCACAAATGTACTTATGTTCCAACAAATACGTGTTTCTAGCACTCACAAACGTTAGTTAATTAAATGCTTAATTTCATAGAAGTTGTACCAGCGTTTTATATATGTAATAAAAGGAGTAATTACATGATTGTAAACCGAACGGAATTTCTATGGCTGTAAATAAACGTGAAGTTTCAAAATTAAAAACTTCACGTCACTTTTGTTTATTATTAATAAATAAATTTGAAAATCATTCGCTGCAAAAGGTATCAACAATTTTCCGTGAAAATTGTCGTTGAATTTCTGTTTCTAATTTTGCTAAAAAGTACATCGTTGGAAATGGATTAAAAACTGTATTTCTCATCTGATTCCAATCGCAGTTTGGAAAAGCCATTTCCTAATCAAGTTAGACATCTTCTGAAAACACGCGGATGAACTTTACGATCGTTTAATGTTATGTCCTCATGGAACATTACGCGTAACAAGTTGTATGCATGAGTTTATTAACCGTCACGCATTAAATCTGCGAACGTGGTGAATCGCTAACGCTAACGATCATTATCGTGGAATATAAAGCGCTTTCGTAAATCACGTAAATGACACAAGTGTAACATGCACGATAAAAGTTTCACCGGGTCATGAAATACATTCATCGTCAATTACTGTCTACGATTGTCGTTGTCACGCTAACTTCAAACAAATATATACGCATTATTCGTGATTATTTATAATTGGACCATTATGGTCCTTTCAATCTCTCCTTTCAATCATGTAAAGCTTTTATTATTTCAAAGAACAAATCTCAAACAAAAGCACAAACAACGGTTACAATTTTTGCCTACGTTGCAATTTCATCTCACTTATTTTTCAAAATAAGAGAAAATTTTTCCTATTGAAAAATGTATATTAAAGAATCGAAATTTAACAATTGGTACGTTATCATTTTACTGAACTTTATAAACCCAAATGTTACACTTCAACATGTTGACAGGAAATTTATGTAAAAGCAGTTAAACAGCTTTTACAAGTGATCGAGACGTAGATAAAATGAAAGTTGATTTACGAATTTCACACGACATTTAACATAACGGTTAAACCCTGCGGTTATAGCAAAACAATAACACTTGAAACTGTGGAAACTACGCCTGTTACCAACATAAATGCACAATTAATTACACATAACTATTTATTGATATTGCCATTAATGTATGATTTCAAGTTTCAACTTAGATATGTGACTTTCTTAACGACTTGACGTGACATCTTAATGCAATTCATCAGCCCATAAAGCGACATAATTTGCCACCGAAATTCCCACTTCTAAAAATAACGAAGAAAAAAAGTTCCAATGACATTTTTAAAGTTCAAATTTATTTACCGTTTGCTAATATTTGTTCAGTTCCAAATTCAATTTCGCTGTAAAATCATGTAAATTCATCATCGACTGTATTTGTTTTTGGTGGTTGGAAATCGTTATAAATTATTTACGTTAAAATTTAAGTTACTCATCCGTCACATTTTCTCTGTATGTACATTCAAAGCACACAATGTACTTAATGCTATGTGGACGAAAAAAACACGAGAGTAAATGTAGTACATAACATTAAACAAAATATTAATAAATAACAGCGTGCGTCTAAAACGAGCACATCGATACCCTGCGGACAAACACAATTCTGTTTCACGGCTGAATTGTGTATCTGGGAACCTGAATTTTACATTATCAAAATAATTAATTCCAATAACGTTCGTTTTTATTTTTATACCGATCGTCGACGATTCGAATCATAAAAGATTTAAACGCCGAATTTCGAAATCATGTCAATAAAACACGATAAAATTAATTGAATTGTCTTTTCATAGTGACTTAATACAATTTCATGAAATTGTAATGAGCAGAAATATTGTACACACTTCGTGATAATAGAAGTTAATTTCTTAAAAGCTTTAGTTAAATCTCAAAATTTATTTAACAGTTTTAAATCACGTTGATCAAGGGGAAATAATAATCATCGCGTACATGATTTACATGAAATGAAATGTAAATCATGTCTATCATTAAAAGCAAATAATGCGGAGCTTATTACTACATGAATCAAAATCCATATTTTTATCACGAAAGTTATTAAAACACATTACAAAAATATATATTTTGTTAGAACTATTTATTTATTTATAAAGTTAATAATGATTGCTTATTATTTTTCACAAATGCTCCGAGGGAAATACATTGGTATCATCATAACAATGTTCGATAGCTAAATTAACAATTTACAGATTGTTAATAAATAAATGATTTTTCATAAATAAAAAATTGGTTTCGAAATTCATAAAAAAGTATGCCACTTAAAGGGTATGTTACGTATAAAAGGGTCGTAAATTTAAAAACAAAAATATGTAATGTCAGTGAGGCAATGTATATTGAATGTCGGCACAAAGCTGACCTATACCACTGAGACTGTAACGAAAATCCAACCGAAATAAAATATCACGAACCATATTCCGTTACATTAGAATAACGAAACGTATCATAGTTGCGAATAAAATAATTCATAAAACTGGTTTACCATGACGATACAAAAAGACCAATTAATGCTTTTAGAGTTTCAATAACGGGTTAATTACACTGAGAAAAATTACAACGAAAAATTTACTGAAAAAAACCTAATCCGAGGATATTAAAGGTCAAAGCAGAAAAATTACTGAAAAAAAAAACGTAAAAATTGATACATAAACTATAAACATTGCAGAATAATCACATTATATACATTTTTTCTGACAATTTTTATGTTTTTTTTTTCAGTAATTTTTCTGCTTTGGCCTTTAATATCCTCGGATTACGTTTTTTACAGTAATTTTTCTCAGTGTAGGAATGTGCATTTCTTGTTGATTAACACCAAATATGATCTTGAATCTAATACGCAACATGAATACAAGATGCCAGATGCAAATATGTGTAATATTGCACCGAGCTGTACAGATTGCGCATGCTTGCATGATAATTATTACTTGGATTAGCGCGAACGACATTGCAACAGTTATAAGTACGCTTGTGGTAAGCCTTGCGCCAACGGATGTCTATCCCACTTTCCGTGGCTGGTGCCCTGTCTCTTAGCAGCATCCCCTTTGACGTTAACCCATATCCCCACGTACACGTTCGCCTGCGACGTACACCTACTAGTTACGACTTTAGATAAGTATGACACAACTACAATGAAATTTGTGCATTCTAGAAGGATGCGCACTTAACTCCGGATTTCATGTATGCTGAGCCAAATCGCCGACTACCGTAACATGCAAATGACTTGAGATACATTCGAATAGCATTTCCCGACTAAATAGGTAATCAACAATCATTGAATTATCTTGGGACACGAGATAACTTTAAAAAAGAAATTTTACGGGACCATTACTTGGTTAACAAAATAATAGTGCTTTTTATAAGATGTCATGAATTCTTGAATTGATTTCAATATTGAATAATGTCATTTTTTATAAGGTCAATTTAATGAATAATAATTGTAGATACTTTTAATGATGCACGGAGAAAAAAGTCTTAAGAAAAATTATTGAAAATTTCATGAATTTTTACTATAGCTTCTAGGAATCGTGATTTATGCTGTCATCATTAAAAAAAATTTCTAAGTGTTATAGTAATTTTTTCTAAAACTTTTTCCTGCGTGTACCGCTGTGAAACTGAAGGAAAAGTTTTTCGCAATGGTCATTAGTAATAAAAGGCGTCATGAAATGCATTTGTGAAAAAAAAGAGAGTTGTTTGTTTTGTATATTTACTCGTATATCTGAAGTGGCGTGCGGCAGCCACCGAGTTGTCTGAATAATAGCTCTGTTTGCTTCTCTGAATGTCCGTATATGCGGAAGCGTGCAATGATAATGCATCCATTCGGAGTGCAGTACCAGTCGGATATAGATATAGCACGACGGACGCGTTATTCGAAACACGAAGTTGACATGGTGTGTACGCTGTATAATGCGTCGGCTATTCCGTACGTCTTGTGTTCTCACTCCATTATTTGCCGTTTCTCCCGTTGGTAATTGAGGCCACCGTTTTACAATAACAGCTTAACCGCCGTAGCCGGGGATAATTCAATTCGAGCGTAACGCTGACCTTCGTGAAAAATCGCCGCAGACGTAGGAATTATTATCGAACTTTTCAAATTGGAGAGGGTCTGGAAGTCGTCCAAATTTAAAAGCACTTCCAAGTACTTACAACTTTTCAAGAAATGTTTCGCACAAAGTTAATAAATTGCCGAAGCTTATGTTGCTTAATGCTAGTACATAACTAGCTTAATGCTAGTATATAACTTACGTTATAGATCAATGAAGCCTCAGGTGCGAATCTCTTCAAACTTTAAGAGAGCCATTAGACAAATGTTCCGATCTACCGCTTGTACAAGATACTCTACAGCCAGTGCTGGATTGACCTGTCGTCAAACTGGAAACTTTCCCACCGAACTATGCGCAAGAAACTTGACTTTGTTTCCTCCTTTATTGAGATTTTGACTTCTAACGCTCTATTTTGTTACTGGGAAATTATCCTACATGATAATCTTTCCTTCAAAACCGAACAACCAATCGCAACATATACCAAAAATTGTTCACATATTCCAAGTAACATCACTCTTCCATTTTCGGAAAATTCATTTTAAATGTACACGAGCAACACTTGTAACTTGAACTGTGTCAAAAGTCACTTTGGCCAGTCACGAAGCATTTTACGTTGTTCTGCTCGGTGCATTAAAGTGGTTGCATTTTGTTTTCTTTTACAGTGAGCCAATAGTCGATGTTAAAGTGTCATTTCCGGCTTTCGGCTAATATTTAACGGGTGATTGTGCATGGATGTCAACATACAATCAGCAGTGCATTACTCCAATGCAATCAGGGAGCATTGTGCGCCACCTAAATGTCACCCCTCCCCCCTTCCTACCCTCCCCCCTTCGTCGCTCTTTCTCTCAAGTCGCTCATTCGCATGCAAATACCAGCCGTTAACATCGTGCCATCGATATAGGTCGTGTTGCACGCACCATTTTCCTTTCTTCTTTCTTTTTATCGCTGACTCGCGAATTTTTGCGAGCCGTGTAATTTACGAGACTGGCACTGCAGATTTTCTTTGTCTCATTACTAGATATAAGGGAACAAAAATTAATAGGGATGATAGTGCCTTCGTCCGCAGTTAGATTTCTTTTTTTTTTTTTTAGTCAAGGGTTTCGATATTTAAACACTCAGTTTCCTATCTTTTCTTTCGATTTTGAAATTGGATTTTTGATTTATTTAAATATTAAGTTAGTCGATTGATTTTACTGTTCATTGAAATTGACAGAGGGTAGAAATTTATGGAATAGAAAAAGGACCTTTTTTTTAAAGAGTATCAGACATTTACAAGTGTTTAGATCCCAATTTTGATAAGAAACGAGGTGATTCGATTTACAAATAATTTTCTCGAATAATATAACTCTATTTTCCGTGTGTTATCGGTGCGGTGAAAATGGATTATACTTGATAAATCAGAAATCTAAGAGCTAACGATACGATCTGAATTGGGACCATTTGGAATATATATCGTAGGATTAGCAATCCATTCTGCTCAGGGTGGTTCTTTGAATTGAGATAGCATATCCTTATGGGACCTGAAATGGTTTTACATTCAAACCTTGTCAGGTCTGCACACGAGTTTTTTCTTTTTTTTTTTTTTCTTTTTTATAAGAGATGCTTCAAAACCAACCCCTAATAAATATCGGATAAGATTGTAATCGAGTAATCAAGATTTATGTCTCGATAATTCAGCTAAGAAAAATTATTACATAGGGTGACTCGAAAGATATTCGTGTCATGAATTTGTTAATTTTCAAGAAATTTAAATTATCTACAAAATGTGCTTTGAATACTTTTTACTCGATTATTTTATAACTTAAATTATATCTTTCTAAATAAAATGTATTTCGAGATAATTTTTTTTATTCTCATTGTTCGTTAATATTGTAACAGAAAGTTGAAAAATAATTCTTGTATCTGTGCCAGTGAAGGCGGATCAGTATTATTAAGTAAACGCAATAAATTTCATTGAAAGATAAGGTCGAATTTAGTAATTCCGAAACAAATTGTAAGAGCGATAGAAATCATGCGCATTTTTACTGAGTGTCTTTGTTTTTCTCCGCCATATCGTTAACAAGATAACAGTTGATTCGACTAGAAAATCGATGAAACTGGTACTCACCTTCTGATAGTTAGAAGCCAGAAGCAGGTACTTGCGGTCAGCCGAGAATTGATGGTCGAAGCTCGAGGCCAGTGCCTGCAAAATAAAAAAAAAAACAAGTCTCGTGAAAAAGTCTTATCGGAAGTATGCTTGGTATGCACCCTCAACAACCACGATGAATTCAGATACATCAAAATGCTTACGATCTTTACGGTTTTCTAACTTATATTGTACAATTTTGAAAACGTTTCTCATCAATCAGAATTCATACTGATATTGCAATAATGAACATTTAAAAAAATGTAAATCTGCACAATAACTTTTTGGAATATTTCAACAATATCTTATTTATACCTCATTTCCAACGATAAATACAATATGTATAACATTTCCATTTGACATGCTACATTAACAATTCACATCTCATTATTCCGAATCGCCAATCCATTCAGAATGAAAAATTCTCGCGAATTCCCTCCAATATTTCATTTCGTTCTTGTACTTTGATCTGCGCTTTTGAGAGAGAGAAAAAGAGAGGGAGAGACAGGGAATCTCTCTCTTTCGAAGATGGGCAAAGAAACAAACGTCCCGAGACGTAAGAGGCCGGTCAACGGAGATAGATTAAGGTAAACCGTTCGGGAAGAAAATGAAAAGAAAAAGGCCGCAACGCGGCGTAGATTTATATGCAGTGCCCCTTAGACTGTGGGTTTCGCCCTCATTTCTGTTCCTTTTTTACTTCCGTTATTCTTGCTCCGTTCGTGGATTTTTCGGGATACTTTAGAATTAAAGAGTTTTCCGTATCTCGCCCTCATTAAGACCGCGAAATACTACCCGCTTTGTGCTGGAAAGTAAGCTGACTATTCTTTCTCTTTATTTATACTCATTGTTTGTGTGTCGATGTTAATTAATTCAATAGGAAATCCATAAATCCTAATCAGGCTTTCTTAAGAAAAAAAAAAATTTAACAAAGAAAAGGTTTCATTGAAAATTCACGAAAATTCGTTTGATATTTTTTAATGAATTGCAAACATTTTAGAATAGAGTATGAATAAATAGGGTAAGTTTTTGACTGAATTTTCAGTCTGGTAATTAAAGTGGTTGGAGCTTGTGTTTGTGAACTAAATGTTTCGGGGTTTATGTTAGGCGATATCGTTATTCAAATTAACAGTTAGGGCTTTTGGATAAAGACGATCAGTTTTACGGAATGTATAACATGAACTTTAGATTATCAGAATGGCTTGTCAAAAGAGAAGTAATGAATTGGCGCGGGATTTGTGTAGAAGTTTGCTTATCGTGGCCACAGTCGGATGAAAAAGACCAATGGCCTCGCGCGCAACTTTGTCAAATATTTATGTTTCTGAATGGCCGAGCAAACTGCAGCTGCACTTGCTATAGATGCCTCTTACCCCGTACGAGTGTTGTACAAACAGTTATAATAATTTACCCCGCAGGATAAAAATGTGCATCTGAGTCTGAAGAACATGAGCGCGCATTGATGTCTGATAAACAAGTTTTATTTTCAGTTTTTTTTTTATTACATTTTATTTCTGGAAACAAATTGCAGTTGTATTAAATTTAAAGGAAAGTTATTGTTCCAGAAAAGAACATTTTTTACATTTTAAACACCATTGCATTCTGGAGTTTATATAAACTGAAAATTATATTTTTGATACATTCGAAGTCGTCAATTACATCGTTTCCAATCTTTACATTCTATTAGATTCTCTATTGTACTTTAAAAGCCATTTACAAGCAAAAAATAACTTTTTAAATGAATTAAAATGCCTTTGGCATTAAATTGCTCTTAAAACAATAATTCTTCAACTTACAAAACCCATCGCATTCAGAATTTATTTAAACTATAATTTATACCGAATCTTGATAAATTGGAATTCATCGATTACATCAGTCGCGAAAATCACTTTGTATAATTGCCACCGCGATAAAATTCGTTTATTAATCATCAATGGTTTTGATAAATTTTGTCCTGGATAAAATGCACTTTCTATAAATTACTCTACCTCGTGAAATTTACATGCTGATAAATTGTTTTTCAATAAAATACGCTTTCCTTGTGTTATTTGTTTCGATGAAATATCAGTGTCCATTAATTGTGATTTTCCTATCATTTATTTTAGCGCTCATAAAAATCCTATTTACAATCCAAAACTCATCTACCCTCTCCCGAAATATATATAAGCAAGAAATGGCTTTGGTTTCCTTTTGAGTTTCGAGGACAAAAGCAGAAGGCAAAGTTAGTCTCTGTTTAAGCAATACAGAAACTTGGGGCAAAACTATCTTGAGTGCGTCGCGATAGAAAAGGAAAATTCCTATTATTGTTTAAAGTTCTCAAGTTACACGGGAAGGGTCGCGCGGTGTAGGCTTTTGCCACAATTGCACGTACTCTTGCATAAACTTTGCAGCTCACGTTCCCTCCATCAGCGATCGTTCTCGAGATGTAAATGAGCACATGTATGCTCTGACAAACACCTTCAGGTACAATTACCCTTACGCATGTCGCATCGCATTCGAATCACAAACTTTTCCCAAAGTTTGCCATTCTACTTTTAGTCCCCTTTGCTTTTAGATGGCTATAAACATTTGACATATCTTTCTCGAGTTATATTATTTTAATTCCAATCGTGCTTGAAGTTTATTGTTAATATTGTGAATAAAAAATCGTTCGTTTCAAACAAACAGATTTACAGAAAAAGTAGTTAAAGCTATATTAAAATAAGGATTTTCTTTTTATATAAATTTACAGCAATGAAAACAAGTTATCAGAATTTTTGAGTTAACCGATTGCTTGTGAAACGTCTACAGACGTCTACGTGTGAGTTAGAGTGGGGGTCATGTTGCCTATGGCAATATCGCGGAGTGGGGACTGCACACTAATGCAGCGTTATAAGGAATCGGTTAACGAGAGAAACAAGAAGAGAAAAGTTTTTATGTTTTCGTAAAGCCTCAAGTTATCATTATTTAAAAAATATCAATTCCTAACAGTAACTTTACTTTTAACTTGGAAGTAAAAAATTATAATGAAAATTACTTATGAAATAATTTATGTAATGCACCATTGCAGCTCAATATTCATGGCATTAAAGTGTGTTACGAAGGGGTGACCTTATTCTGCATTCAAATTGTTCCTTAATCCGCCACGTTAATGAAGTAAACTGTGTAGATAGTAATAAATTTGAATTAAAAGTCATGACATAATTCTTGTGTAAGTTCACAATAACTAAGTTCTGGAATTTCTAACATTTTACTCCAGATACTGGCGTTGACAATTGAGTGACTTCAGTGCAAGATTTATAATTAATTATTTTGCACGTTGCACCTCAAACAATTTCATATTCGGATTAAAAAATTATTATCAGGAATTTAAAGTTACAATAACTATTTGCGCGTCACTTTGTTTCTAATTAGTTGAATAAAACATTAATTCATTGAAATGAATTTAAAGTTTGAAAGTTTGATGTTTCAAGATTTATTATTCCTTTATTGAACCTGAAATGTTGAGAGAATTATTGCAATGTCGTGCTTATTTATTGTAGAAATTATGTTTACATTTATGC
Source organism: Probaryconus sp. ZL-2020 (assembly GCA_022817065.1). NCBI lineage: Eukaryota > Metazoa > Arthropoda > Insecta > Hymenoptera > Scelionidae > Probaryconus > Probaryconus sp. ZL-2020. The sequence goes on along the minus strand of JABFQA010001888.1, from coordinate 823 downwards.
TGACAGGTATATCAAATGAATTTATTAACCGTCAAACTGAGGATTATGACATAAATGATACTTTCAATCACAGTTATAATATAATCAATTGGTTGAGATTTGTTATTAAAATTTATTAATCACATCGTGATATGAGCGCCAAAATGCCATTCAGTATTACATTTAATATTTGTTATGATATAATAATAATTCAATATTAAAATAATTTTATAATTGTAATATATATGATTTATAACCATAAGTAATAATCATTTTTGTTTTTGGTAACATATAATTTGATATCCTTTGAAAGATTAAAAGATAGAGCAATATTATGAAGAAAAAACACATAACATAAGAAAGAAATGAAGCGCTCGAGATTACTCGTGACTTTGTTATCCGACAGATACGTATTAACACTGGAAGCAAGTGCAACTTTTATTGTACTTATATAACGTGATGTCCATCTAAGCCTCACCAAGTGGTTTATGTCATAAAGTGTGTACCAAGTAACTCTAGTTTACGAGGGCTCTCCATTTAGCCACAAACTTTACAACAAAAACATTAGAATAAAATTTGCCTATTACCCCTTATTTTATATAACCACTCTTGAAACAAATATTCTTCACGCATTTTTATATCTCGCAATATTTTTACCTTTATTGCTAATGATATACGAACAGTTATTACTTGTAATTTGTTACTGAAATATCTATGTAATTTTTGTTTTTTATTTCAAGAACACCATATTTTACAAGGAAAACGTATAAAAAATTCTTGTTTTTTTATTAATTATTTATAAAGCATGCTTTTATTATTCCAAATTAAAATGTTTTTATTTTAT
>JABFQA010001887.1:0-12453 GCA_022817065.1 Probaryconus sp. ZL-2020 | reverse complement strand
AATAAGAAATATTCATGATGTATTAGAAACTGAAATTGTTAATTATAATTTTTTATTATTTGATTTTCATAAATTGATTAATTGAGGCGTTGGGTGCAATGGCGAATTCAGTACATATGATTTAAGTAAAACAAAGTTAGTTATTGCGCTCAACGTCTCCATCAGGTCTCTTTATCATTAAATGATTAAGAAATGTAATTAGGACTATTAATAAATATTATAATTACTGAAATGTAAATGAAAAAAAGATCGCTTTTATTTTTGCAATTAAAAAATGAGGTTAAAATTTCAGAACATAATTTCTTTATCTTTATAATAATTAATTAACATTTGATTTGTTGATGATTATTAATATTAATTATAACTATCTCTTTACCATCATTCCGGGAAGCATTCATCGTGCACAATTTTCTTCTTCTTCACCTTTTCAGCTTATCGTTATCGAATTATCTGTTTTATACTAAGATACTAAGAACTTTCCAAATTTTTATCAGTCGCTAGGGGAATTTGAGGCTAGGATCCGTATTTTCAGTTTTCATGAAATGGCAATATTGCGCGCGGTAACTTCGTATACCGGAACATAAAATATTAAATTGTTAATTTATGAGTAAGTAAAAATTAATATAGATAAAAATTAATTTTTATTTCTTATTTATTATACATTCTTCACATAATTACAAAGACATTCTTTTTCTTCGTAAACTATTTAAAATTTTTATAACTAACAAAAAGCATACGGAGAAAAAAGTTCAACGAAAAATAACTTTTTCATACCTCGGGAGCGGACGAAAGCGGAACTAGCGGGATGAAAATTTCCATTTTCGCCCCTAGGGGCGAAAGTGGAAATTTTCGTCCCGCCAATTCCACTTTCGTCCGCTTCCCTCGGTATGAAAAATAGCGTACAAGCCTCGGGCGCTGGTGGCGCCCTCGGCAGTAATATACTATTTCATGTAATCAAGAGTTTTCCTAAATCCTTCAATTCCGTCCTTTTCTGCAATATCAACATCCACAATACAGCGCCACTATCATTTCAATTGTTTATTTCATAATTATGCTTTATGGTTTGTATTGTTCAAAAAGTCAAACGGTGATCGGTTTTTGATTAACAAACTTCGCTGTGCAGTAGAATTTCTTTTGTGCTACTGTTTTAATAATTGTTTAGTGCCTTTTTTATTTTTAAGTAAAAAATTAAAATGTTTGGTAGACAAACAAAAAAATCTACGGCTGAAAAAATCGCGAATTCCATCAGCACATTTGCTGATAGCATCCAGGAAGTCAGTTTCGACAAATATGATGAGGGATCTCTGACACAGCATGTAAGTATACTACATATTATTTCATAATAACTGTAATTGTTAATGGCACTTTATAATATAATACATTTTACTTTACCAAACTACATTCCCTATAGTCAGTCAGTAAAAATGATTTTTTTAATACCTCTGCGGCCCGCTTAAATATGTTGATATTATATAATTAGAATAATAACATTTTATATTTTTTATTAAATTCAGTTTGTTCATATATTCATTTAGATAAACAAATGTATCTGAAATGTTATAATGTATTATATTTTTAATTGACTTATAAAAGCGGGCCGCTAAGGTTTTAAAAAAATCATTTTTTTGTTGGTTTTATTTATTTGAAATTTAAGAAATTTCTTGTACAGTATAAGCTGGGCTATTTGACATTTTAGCTATTTGACCTCACGGATATTTGACATAAACATTTCACTGCTATTTGACGAGTTGAGAGATACCGCTTCCCACACTAATTTCGCGGGAAATTTAAAACTATAACTTTTTCGTATAGATTGTGTTGTGTATTATAATATAATGCAACGAAACGGAATGAAATACATTATAAATGAGTTAGGGAGGGATTCCCTCGCTTCGCCAAATAGCTCTGAGGTTGGAAGGAAATTTGTTCCCGCATTTCGTCAAATAGCTGAACTTAGACTGTATATACGATTATAATAAGGAATATGAAATTTTGATTCTCTATCTTATCTTTGATATTCTGCTTAGAACGAAATTTGGAAAAAAGATCACAATATCAACTTTAAAGATAACATTCTCATTTAACATTCCAAAAATGTATCAACTTCCATTTATCAGATTCACGTATAACGCGACATGAAAACTCGTTGGATGAATTTAAAAAGTGACTCTCAAATTCTCATGTTGACATGTCCGGCGATAAAAAGGACTTTTTGTACAAATCGTGAGGATAATTCAGTTCTTTCATACCAATCCATGATAAATGATATCATCTTCAAATATAGTCATATGTATTTAAAATACATAGATGTATGCGCCAACCGTATGTAATCAAGAGCAAAAGTTTTTGGTATTATTCAACATTAATCTTTATATGGAAGTTAAACAAATGGATTTTTCATTAACTAAATACATGCAAATTAATGAACGGTACTCGAGAATCGTTTATCACACTTAATGTACGAACTTTTTTTCTAAAATCTCATTCGCAACAACAACCCAGGTAGAAAATGTCGCCAGTTTTTAGCTAAAAACTTACTAGTTTTTCTATGTACAATGCTAGGAACTAATAAAAAAAAATAATGAAAAATTCATGAAGCATGTAACGCTTAGCCTTATAAAATACTGATGAGTAAAACTCATGAAGTACTAACTAGTTCATTATAAAAGATTTACGTAAATCTAGGGAGAATTTGCTGGGAAACTTGATCGATGAATATTCTTTAAATGTACTCATAGTTATGAAAAACATGTAATAGATATAAAATAAATAAACAATAAATTATACAAATATGAAATAATTATTATTTTTATTAGAATTATATAATTAGATCGACGTGCACATTACGAAACATCAAAAAACTGTTAACATTGTTTTGTTTAATAAAAATACAGTTAACTCTCCGAAGCATTTTCTTCAATTGTTTTAGCAATTTTTTTTGGACGTCTATTAAACCAGTCTTTAGCATTTGGTAAAACTGATTGTAATGCTGCACCGAAACTCTTGATATTTAAATTGGGTTTACCTTCTGTCAAATACTTGTTAGAAAAGAAAGCTGAAACAGAATAAAATTTTTATATATATTTTTTCATGAAATTGTAGAATTAAAACAAAATCAATTTAAGTTAAAAAAAACAAAACCAATGAATTTACTTACTATATAAATGTGTACATATCTGTCTGTCTTTGAAGATATGTTTGTTCTCAACTTTTCTTGTTGTTGTAAAGGTGATAGCAAAATTCTGTTCAAGAAGTTGTTGCAGGACGTGAGTTAAATTTCGAGACAATGTTTCTGTCTCACTGTATATGTTTAATAAAGCATTGAACTGTAATTAAAAATTAATTATAGTTACAGTATATTAATATAGTTTAGGAAAATATTTATATTACTTACAAAGTCTTCACGTGCATTTGTATCAGCAATAATTTTTTCCAATTCTGTCAAATCTTCCAAATTTTGTATAGGCATAGTCAACTTATATTTTTCTTTAAACATATTTATATTTATGACTCGATACATAAGTGGATCCTGTTCTTTTTCAGAATTTTTCAAACGTGATTTTATCTCTTTTAATGAATTTTTTATTTCTACATTGTGCAATTCAATTATAGCACTGACTCCGTTTAAAATAATATCAGCAAATTCTAAAACATACAAATATAAAATTATTCTTTTATATTGGTTTTAATTTATACTCAGGACAGTAAAATTATACAAGTTGGTATATATATAGTTAATTTATAATAATTTTTCATACCTTGAAGATTTTCTTTGTTTTCCAATGACGATTTTACAACACTTCGAACAGAATGTAGGGACACTGACATTGGAACTTCTGTAAAAAAAATAAAGATTTTTTTGTAGGTAAGTTAAAGTACTTTTTCGAATCCCATGTTTCAAAAAATACGTTTCGTAGAAAATATTAAATATGTATTTAAAAAATTAAATAACAGTTAACATTTGTATTATTAATGAGTAGAATTGTTTTTCTAATTAAAATTAAAAAATATAAAAAATAAGTAATGGTTATTGTTACTATTTAATAAACTATTATTAATAAACTATTATCAATAGAATTCACTTTAAAATAAAATTCACTAGTTTTTTGATATCTTATCAAATATAAACTTACTTTCTGTGTTTGACTGTTGAACGATACTTTTCAGTGCATCAGTTACTTCGTGATCTGAAACAACGGCTAAAAAAGTTTTATGTAAAAATGTGTTAAATTTATTGTTTTTTTTTAATTAATAAATTTTGTAAATTATATAACAAAAACTATATAAATACCACAAAATAAAATCTTACTTTGTCCAATTCTTGGTTCAAACTTGCTTGTAGTAGCTGACCTTTCATAACTGTTATTCAAATGCTGTAATGGTTCTTTAGAAACAAATTTTCTTTTTCTGGTAGATCCTTCAGTACCTGTAATATAAAAATGAAATTATAAGTAGCTAAATTAGTAATCTTACGTTGAAGAACTTAAATTTTCTTACTTTTTATATTTGTTGCTTCAAATTTGCTTGAAATAGTGAACTCCTCAGTATTTTTATTTAAAATATTTTTGGTTTTCTTTTTCCGATCATTGTACGTACATTTGTTTTTCCTGCCAGATGTTTCAGAACCTAAAATAATAAAATCATAATTGCAATTCGTTAATAATCAGAAGTATATGGACAAGGCAATTAATAATCATGATTTAATATTTATATACACATGATGTTAAAATTTAAACACGATTAAAATTTTTTAATGGTTTAAGGGAAATTGGTCAAATGATTTAAAGGAATTGGTTTAATGGTTTAATTAAGGGAATGTAGTCATTATATCTTATATTAAATTGCAATGAAATAAAAAATAATATTTACCATAAAATGTATTACTCTCTATTTCAGAATTTGAATGGCTATTGTCACTGTCGCTACTGTTTTCTAAGAAAAATTAATAAAAATGTTATTATGATTAAATTAGATTTTTTATTTAATAATTATTCAATTTAGATTTCAAAATTTTACCATTTTCTTTTTGAAAATTATTTCTACAATCATCGAAAGGAAGAATTGGTTCAGTTGTCTGATTGGTTCTGTGCAGAGTATCAATTATTTGCAGGGACTGTTCGTTTTCATTTAATTCTGAGTCAGTTGTAAAAACTGATGTCTTCTTTTGCAAAATTGTTAACTTCCGAAGCATCTCATTATGGTCTCCTGAAACGTAATTAATGATTTTTTACACGTTTTAAATAAAGAGTCTATTCTTAATCACATTAAATTATTTTCAATAAGTTTATTATCCTTAAAGTTTATTATCCTTAAAAACAAAGAAAGAAAACTTACTTGCTTTTCCTTTGATGGAGACTTTATAAACAGTCCAATCAATTGAGTATGGACATTGCCTTTTAATTAAGTCTTGTATTTTTTTTTTAATTTATTGGTGTACGGAGGAGGAGGATAAAATGCAAGGCATACGTTGTCTAATGGATCAAAATGAACCCAATTGCTGGGCAGGCCTTCTATATCTTTCATATCATTTTCGTCACCATTATCGTATATGAATTCCACAAGCAAATATGGATAAACTGTTTCTAAATATATTTATTATTAATTTATAATTAAACATATGTACAAAATTTACTTACTGCAACTGAGTATTAAAAATCATTAGAAACATACCTTTGACAACTGAAGACATTTTTGTTGCCTGTTTTTTTTTAATTTCTTCGAAGAAAAAGCTTTTTTCTTATAATTTTTTGTAGGTACACATGCTTGTTATTTCTTATAAAGACACATTAATAATGTTTACATTCATTCAAACATACAAGGTGACTGAAAAATAACTACAAGTTTTAACTTATGATGGCGTTGTCGTCCGGCGCGCAAATCAAATCAATATACTAATATTTATATGAACATGGCAATATTATAATAAAGCACTGTGATTTGAATTTAACTTTTTATATATAAATTATAAATACTTCATAAGTAAGTAATTATAATTTATATATTGGATATTTATTTTTTTATTAATGTATGAAGAATTTAAATTATTTTAATCAGAACAAAAACAATTTTATTGCAAAAATTATTTGATGTTTTATAGTGTGAAATTTACATAATATTATAAAATTTACTCATGCAATAATGGTACTACAAAACTTTTTTGTAAATCAGTTAAATGTACAAATAACATTTTTTTTTTAATTTCATTTAAAGAAAATATAATTTCGTTTAAAGAATCTATCCTCACTTGCCACATATCTAAATATCTGGAATCAATTGGATAAGTGTATATTGGTTTCACCAGAGTAATTTTTTTTCCAATGAACGTGATTTCATCATTTGAATTCCCTTGACGCATGATTTGCTGAATAATTGCACAATTGCCATTTTCCAATATAACAACATTGTCTGGAGTTTTAGCTGTTAAAACTGAGTTGTTGTATTGTAATTTTTTAATTATATTTTGATTTTTCTTTTGCGCCTTTAAAATGTTTACTTTCGATGGCAAATATGTAATTTTTTGTGACAATTGCATTTCATGCAGTCGTCGACAAACTTGAGCTAATGGCTTATTTCCTGATCGAAGTAACATTTTAATTTGACCAAGCATGCTTTCAAATGGAAAAGCATTTATTGTCATTAAATTAGAATTCATGTTTCTTACATCATCGGACAAATGAAGAAGATTATGAGTGTTAATGCTAAGAAAATCATAATCGTATACATATCCTTGTTCTCTGTTTGGTCCTATTTGGTGTATAAAATTACGTAAATATGAATCTGCTTGGTCGGTTTTAGATAAAGCAAAAGTTGGATGACATAAAATTCTGATAGCTGTGTGATATAATAAAAAATGATTGTAGAGTGTTTCTGTTAAAACACCTTTTAAAACTATAGGACCTATATATAATAACATAAATTGAAAGTGCTTCGCCTTCCAATTTGATAGCTGTTCTGTTGTTTTAATTTCTCGATTATTGAATTCAACAGCTACTTGATTGCTCAATCCTACCAGTCTGCTGTTTAAAAGTTGACGTTGCATACGTCCAAGCTTGTAACGTAAATCGTCAGTCCAATAAATTAGAAGTTTCTTCATTACGCCTAATGAGCATAAATGCATAGAATCGAGCAAAAAATCTGAAACCAAATCCAAGTTGTTTCGAATTTGCAATAAAGGTGTTTCTCGTTTGTGATGATGTGGGTGCTCTGCATTTCGAAATGTTATATTTGTCCTTGCATCACCTATTCCAGGATAAATTATTCTCCGATTATAGTTTATTCCCCGCACAGTACATCGTTCGCAGGAGTCGTACCCTCCGTGTCCTTTAACACCTTTTACAAATGACCTTGCAGGCGTATCGCATATAAAACATTTTATACTCAAAGTAAATATTTTCCCACTGATTTCAAAACCGTTTTGCAATTGAATAACTTCATTAACAAATTTAATAAGGAAATGGTCTAAATCTAGCGGTTTTCCTACTCCGAAATATATAGCAATTGGAAAAGGTTTGTATATGTTAGGATTATAATCGACTTTACATAGTATTGGCCAAAATTCTTGATTGCTTGATTTAAATAATTTTACTCCGTCAATATTAATTTGTAGTTCAATATGATTTTCATGAAAATTGACATTAATATTCTGTTTAAGCCCTTCTAAAATACCCAAATATACAAATTGTCCATTTCCAAGTATTTCAATGTCATATTTTGCAGAATTTGTCCCCAAAAAAGTTGTACTTGTTTTGGGTAAGGTAGGTAAAAGACGTCGACGTAAAATTAACAGCAATCCATCCAAATGTGTATGTGGTATTCTACACTGTTTTGCCCATTCTCGTAACTCTTCTATTTCATCAAATTCTTCGTTAACATTCTAAAAAATATTCATGAGATAAACTGTTGCAATGAAAAATGATAATTATAAAATGAAATTATTATGTACAATAAAAAGCAATGCGAAAGGTAAAGTTAGGTTTAATTTACTAAGATAAATAAGTGATATAAAAACTTTACTTTCGAAATTCACAATTTAGGATTATATATTAAATTAGATATTAATTATGAAAGTTAAAACAATATCTTTATTTTGAATTTAATAAATTAATGATAATATGAAAAAAGATTATTACTATATTTATTACATACCTTTGCTACTGAAATATTTAATTCTTGGCCATATTCTGCAATTTTAGAATTAACTGCTCCTTCGATATCATTATCATTGTAATAATTTTCTACATTCGATTCTTCATCGTACATTTCTACTACAATTGCATTATCATCACTTCTGCGATCACTTTTATTAAATTGAATAGACTCTTTTACATTGTCATTAAACTGATTAATGTCATCCGATTTTTCAATTTGGCTCAATTCTTCATTTTCTGATGAAGACAAAATGATATTATCATTTCTTGTATTTTCAAATTCATCTTTTTCATTCAATCCTACAATAATAATCAATTTTTTAAGTATTTTAATTTAAAATATTTCATATATAACCTTTAAAATTTTAAAGCAATTTGCATTAGTTTCTTAGTATTCTTAGGAATAACTGTTATTTCATTATTTATTACACTTACTCGTATTTAAAAATAACTTGCGTTTTTTTCTGAATTTCTGCACTCTTTCGCGTGTTAATTTTCTTTTTCGATCCATTATAACAATAATGAAAATAATAACACCATTTATAAATTTGCAATAAATTCATATTACAATTTATTTTAAATGATTAGTTTTACTCATAAAGATTTCGCAAATAAATTGAAAAATATTCGATTCTAAAGAAGGAATAGTTTTTCTTCAAGTAACTAGTGAAATATATTATTATTTTTCTTGTTTAACTTAACTCACGAAAAGTTCATAAATTTTTAACACAAATTTTTTACTTTTCTGAAGAACAGATAATTACAAGTTTTACTATCGAGTAATTAGTCAGAAAATTATTAAATTTTCTTTTCTAAACAAATTTACTTAAAACTAACGAGTAACTAACTAAAACTTTTGATTCACTGGTAAAATTTCTACCTGGGAATATGGACAAATAAATGAAAACAATTCAAGCAACCAGGAGATAAAAAAAAAAATAATGAAAAAGCTTCGTTCGACAGTCGATAAACGATTTATCAAACGGAGAACTTTACCCCGCAATTCGATTTATGGCAATTTTCTTTGAACATAAAGATTCCAGCTCATAAACATTTCACCAAATAAAGAAATAAAAGGACAAGGTTTTATCCATGATATAAACTCGATCCCACTCATCGAATGGACGAATAAATGTCAAGGCATCTGTTTTTTCGTGTTTCGAAAGTATCGGTTATCTCAGACCGATGGGGAATTTAAGGAATAGTAAACGTTCGCTCTGTCGTTGATCATTCGGACAGGCTGTCAGTGCTCGATCTATCTTTACGAAGGATCCTTGACAATACTCTACGTATTACGGAACGGCATACCAACACGTCCTCAAATGACCAGGCTCTTACGGTTGATACACGTTTCCGTACAAATTGACATCGACGTGCAGAAGCTACTCGATAATCGAATTATTGGTTAACACATGGTCTCTCAAGGAAACAAATACGCCATCAGTGTCTCGCTTTCCAAACAGTTTCGGGCAGCCTGAAGGCTGACTACTACCACTACTACAACTGCTACTACTGTCACACTTATCTTATCATACAAGTGAACATATCGATGATTTGCATGTCAACGGTTACGACATCCTATTCTATATATTATCTTCATTCTATAGATTGATATATCAGGAAAATCACAGATATTTTGCAAATGTTTTTAAAAGACTTTTCTCTAATTGATATACTACAACAAAGTAAAGGAGTACTTTGTTTGAATGTAACATTTAGACAACAATAAACATTAATTAATAATAAGATGAATTCATGACAATAAAGAATGCGTAGAAGCATAATGATAGTAACGCAATAAACTGTGGTAATGTTTATACGGAATACAATTTTGGCAGATCTTGCATTGCATTATCCAACCGTAGATTTGTAGTTACAACCTCATTTAGGTTCTGTTGGCAACAAAGATGAACTATGCAAATATAGTACGCGGAACTATATGACGGTAATTATAAAATGTACGCCGTCTTAATTAATGCAAATAGTTTGCTCAAGTTCAAAGTAAAGTTGATATAACGTCCTAATACGTTCGTTTGTTGTAGTAACTAATGAAGACAGTTATCTGCGTGCTTGGGTGAGAGTTCTTTTTCTTCCATGCGCAGAGATTGATATAAAATTTGAATTCTCTACTCGACTCGACTCGTCTCGTCTCGTCTCGTTCGAATGCCGCAATTTGGATGAGAAGAGGATTCTCGTCTAAACGCAACTTTACTTTTTCCTTCCCATTCATGAATGATTTATGCAAACTATATTCCTTAAAATGTATCGCAGTCTACTATTCTCTGTTTTTGTATAACAATGGATTGGAAGCTTTTCGCGTACGCGCAAAAGGTTTTCTAAATAACTGCCTGTGAAAGTGCTCGAGGCTAGTGGTTAAAGGCTGTAAGGGGAAATTTAAATGCATACGCTCTTGAGTGTGAGTGGTAACTTGAGCAAAAATGAGTATAGCGTGCTTTGTCTCCAATACATGTGAAAGTATTTTTAAATTATTATATCGTCACTTGGCAATAATAGATTTCCATCACAGAAATAAACTACGTTTATAAAATAAATGCCCTTGATACCAGATCTCGAAATTACATTCGGCGTTACCAGGAAATTGCATAAATTCATAGATACATCTTAGCAATTTCACTGATCTTTTAAAGACAAGTGGGAGTGAAAAACATTGGAAACACACGCAGCCATTCGTTTCCTCGCTATCTCATCGTGAAGGCAATTTTTTTCACCTAAATTACATTAAAAATAAATTACGATTAAAACAGTGCTAAGTACCGACGTTAGGATACGTGTAATTATTTACATGATCCAGGTCAAAGTATTTTTCAAAAAACCTTTTAAGTGGCGCGTTGAAATTAAGGCACATTGATATCAATTGCAGAATGTAAATTAATTTTTTTTTCCAGCGTTGTTAACTCGAGATCTAAGGTACTTTCTTTGCCTTCTGCTTGAGACATGGATTAATTTTCTTTCCAGTTGTAATTAATGTGCTTACAATAAGTTGGAGATTAATGAAAGCCTCAAATTCAAGTTTCGTAAACCAGCACATTTTGAGTCTTTCATTACAGTATATTCACAACAATGCCTTTACGACTGGCTAAATGTCGAACAAGTGTTGGTGCTACTGTAGTTTAAGGTAATGAAGTATAGTACTTTAGGAGAGCATATTTAAAGTGCGATGTATGCTTCAATTCATATTTTCCATGTCATAAACACAATAGATATTTAAAAATGAAAAGAGTAACTTGATATTACCAACGACATTTTCTAGTAATAAACGTTCCATTGAATATACTTTACATTAAAATTTTAATGTCAGAATTAAAATGACGTGAAACATGAAAATATTAACGCAATGATTCTATCTCGTTATATTTATGTATCGTGCTTTTTTGAATATTCCAAATATTCAAAATAAATTATAAAAAAAAAGAAAAAAAAAAGAAAAACAATTGTAACCATTTAGACTATTTTTAATGAAATATTGAATTACAATAATTAATAACATTTTTCAGGAAAAAAATGATATGATATCATTGATTATTAAATCAATTAAAAATAATTTACAAACGTACAATCACTGCCAGTTATTTCCAAGTGTATTTTAGTCTTTGTTCAATTCTCCATTAAAATAGCAAACAATTGATTTAAAACCGTTACAATACATAGATTAATTAAATTACTATCCAATTTTAATTTATTTTCAGCAATATATAATGATAGAAGTAATAAAGTATATTAATAAGAGGTATACGTGTTTCATAAATAATCGTAATAATTTATAATGCAAAATAAGAAACATATTAAAGTTTATAAATTTTTGTATAAATAATCAGCAATAACTTTAGGTAGTATACGTGTTATAAAAGCAGAAAAGTTCTGCATATTGATGGTAACAACGAAATACTTGACTGGCCTGTTCACAATTAGTGTTCAAATATTGATTATTTATGTTTCAAAAACATTATATTGTATTTTTCTTTATAAAAATATTGCTTTTAACTTAATTTGTGTATGGATTATTCAGAAAAGGTTTACATATAAACAGGAATAAAGAAGGTGTAACTAGTAGTTCTAATTCTAGTGGTACAAATCAATTTTCGTCAGACATTAGAAAGTTACTCGTTAAATGTAGTTGAGTATAAGTTTGTTTTAAGTAAAACTAATACAGTTACGACAACTTATGTGTAAAAGTAACGAGATTATAGTTCCATTTAAACTTTAACTGTATATTTGCTTTAATTTAGTTTATTTTGCATTAGAAAATAATGATAGACGAAGTAAAGATTTTATACGTGCTATCAAT
>JABFQA010001886.1:0-12463 GCA_022817065.1 Probaryconus sp. ZL-2020 | reverse complement strand
TTTTTTATGTTTTTTTTTTTTTTTTTTTTTTTTATTCCTCATTGTCGCATTAATTCAAGTCTGCAAATTAAGTTAAACCGTTTTAACAGCGCAAAGAACTGTAAATGTAAAAAATAACAAATTAAATATTTTCAGTTTAATTAAAATTTATTTCTCTTACTATTAAATTGTTATTTTTATCATTATAATTGTTATCATCATTTAATTAATTCTGTAAATGATTCCATTTTTGTTATTTTTGTAATAATAAAAAAATATTATTTTTCAGTTTGAATGAAACAAGTGCATGATAAAACAGAGCGAAGTGAGAAGTATAATATTTCGCCACTTTTATTCCATTTCATCGTTCGCCATCTTCAAGTTCTAATTGAAGCATTCAGTACTATGAAACTCGTTTCGAGCCAAATTGGCTTCTACTGTCGTTTTAGGGAGTATGCTAGTGTCAATAGTTCTAGTGCTAACCCTTTTCACACTCACCCGCTCAATTGTACAAATTCTCGTAAATGTACTGCAGTTATTACGTGAATGAATTAACGTTGAAATGCATATCATTATCAAAATCATAATTAATGATTCTCAATAAAAAAAATTTCTTTTGCTAATAGTTTTATGAATAAAATTAAAATAAATTAATCTCTTACTTCCAGAAGCTTAAAAATCGATTTTTTGGATTAAAATGATCAAGTTCAAACTATTGTTAATATCTGTTTATATTGGAAAATTAGAACATTGAAACTAGCTATAATTAATAGCTGCACGATTAGGGAGATATCGCAATATATTGATCGCCTACCTAATTATGGGTACTTAGATTCAAATCGATGTACATCGATTCCATAATTTAGCCAGACATTAATGAAGCAGAATGTAGAAGGAGATATATTATATACATATGAATTTTCATCTAGTCCTCATTACAAATGTTCGTTAGTCTCTAGGTAAATATGTTTCTCTGCTCCTGACGAGTTTCTCACGAGTTTGCCAAGACGCATAATACCCATAATCCAGTTACATATCTGAGTGAATTAAATCCATCATCCATTCGCGTACAAAATGATTGTAACGCTGCTACTTAACTTCTCTAATTACTACTCGTCTGAGTGCAACTCTCAAATATAAGAAAAAAAACAAAATAACAATTAAGTTAGACGTTGTGTATTCAACTGAGGAGTTTTATTATTTAAACTAAAAATAATTACAACAACATATTTTTATCAAAAATAAAAATTAATAATTTTTAACGAAATACCTTTTTAAAACTCTCATATAACACACATGACATCATTTTGTATCTTACATTTTACCAACATTTTTACTGTAAAAGGCACATGTCAAGTCTTGAAAATAAAAACTTTGACCATTACTCTCGTCGCCAAAACTAGTGCAATGACGTTGTTTTTATTGTCCCATTTCTGCCCTTACAAGTTCAATTACTAAATAGCACAAAGTAACACAGTTTTACGAGCGCCGGAGAAATATCCGAGTCTCTTTGCCGGCGAGCCCCATATTCCCTTACTCAAGTAACTGTACAAAACAGCGGCCGAAACGTTCGCAACACAAGCCGCAATTAAACCCCTGCCCCCCTCCCCCCGCCCTCGCCGCTTCTTCCCGTTCCTAAACATCGCCAGCAAAAGATCCAATAACGTATGCAGAAAGAGTTTTACGCAGAAGGTTAAAGAAAGGAGAGCATAAGAGAATGAAAAACGCGCAGAGGCTAAATGAAAACAAGGAGCAGGAAAACAAGCTCGTAAAGAAAACATGGGCCGGCGTGCACAGAGGCGAAGTCTACTAAAAAAAAAAGCGAGATATTTTATCGCAACTGCGTTTGTCGTCAAGCCTTATCGGGTGTGCACGAAGAAACATTTTTTTCTTTCTTTTTTTTTTTCTCATGGTAAACATATTGTGTTAAACATTAATTGCCAAGTATTGTATGGCAGTTGATGATTTCATTTCCTGCGTGTGTTTTAACGAGGTATGGACATTAGACAAAATCCAAGATTTTGCTATGAAATTTTAACTGTCAATAGTTAAAAGTAAAACACACCTACTCTTAAAATTTCAGAATACTTTCACGTCTAGTTTTTTAGATATTTTACTTCAAAGCTGTACTTTTTTCAGGTTATCCTATAAGAACAATGTTAACTTTAAAGACAAATATCTTAAAAACTAGACGTGAAAGTGTTCTGAAATTTAAAGAGTAGATGTATTTTACTTTTAACTATTGAGAATTAAAATTTCAGGACAAAATCTTGGATTTTTATTTTTCTGTGTGACTGCTCATAAGCAAACTATAGCTAATGTCCATACCTCGTTAAATTTTGTTGAAATGGCGTAAAAGTATTGAAGCATATAAACTGAGAAAAATATTAAAATTATTTTTCTCATTTATCTAATGTAATGCCAAATGTATTTAAAAAAAAAAGAATGTGTAAATTATTTGACTTAAGACTCAAAAAAAGAACTCCATGTTATCTCAAGACTCACATTTTAATTTTCAGCATAACAAATTTAAAACAAAAGTGAGAAACAAAAGCACGCATGTGAAATAAAATTCTACAATGCAATTGTAAACGTGATTGGTTGTGGTAGTGGTTTTCATAATTATTGTCCTACGCGCGATTGTTTTGTCTGCATGTGGGTGAACGCGCTCCGAATGTGCTTTGTGCACATAACCTCGCTCTTCTCTGTTTACAGGAGCGCGCGCGCATAAGACCTGGTGTCGATAAAAGCGCACGTACGGCCACGAAACGTGCATTTCGAGCGCGCCTTCACTCATGGCAACCCGCCCTGCACTGGTTTACGAGCAAGCGCTACTTTACTGATAATACCGGAAGTGCGCAATCCGTTTTCGCGACATGTCGCGATCCAACGACGTCGCGACAAATTCTCCATCGTTCAGGAAATCGAGAGCCCGTGAGTGGAAGATTTAAGAGACACAAGAAGACAGCGTTTTACTTCAAAGTGCTTCGGGAAATTGATGATTTTCGTTTAGGATTTGGGGTAAGGGGTAACGACCTGCTCGGGATTTCGATACACTACTTCGAAGGATTTATAAAATGTTAAAAGAGAAATTCGATTTCGGGGATTAAGGATAAAAGGAAACTTGAAATAAGGATGAATATAACAATTCAAAGACAGTACAAATGTATTGGGGAAAAAAAAGATTCAATCAATTTCAAATAGGAAAACTTTTATTGTAATACTTTAGTTTTGCATAAAAGGAGAAAATTTAAATTTTCGGTGTTCTTTAAAATATGAGATTAATTCAATTATTTGTTCAATCTGATTAGAGCCATTAAAAGAAAACGATTGTAAATTTAATATTCCGCTAGAAATAAAATGGTATTAGTTACAAAAAAAAAAAAAACTGATTTGAAATGAAGTAGACGAAGGTTGTGATAAAGAATGAAGAAATCTAGAGAAGGCAGCAGACGTTTTTTCTTTTCTTTCTTCCTTTTTTTTTTTTTTTTTTTGATTTTGTGGGGGTAGAAAAATGAAAAGTCAGAATTCTGTAAATTCGGATAAAATGTCCACTTTGGTGAAACGAGTCACTTTGTACAAACGACGTACAGTTCTGGATTAAGGCGGAGAAATATCTTTCGGTCTCGTTGAAAGAGAAAAATACGAGGTGGAGCATTTCACTCGAGGCGACGAGATAAAGTGCAGGGACACGGTTAGACTGTGTTAGGGGCAGATAGGTCGCGATATACCTCGACAGACCTTATAGGAGGACTTTTTGAAAGTGCTCCAGCGAGATCAAAGAGACGCCAGTGAACTACGTAGACACTTGAAGTGCAGATTGAAATTATCACCGTGTCAGTGTTCGAACATGCTGAATTGTTAAACATTGATTTAAACGTAACAAACCCGTATTTAGTGCAAGGCTTGAAAATTTCATTCGACGTTTCGAGAACTTCAACTAAAGACCAGAAGCAAACATGATTTAACGAGGTACGTTTCGATTTTTGAATATTTCATTCAATTTGTCTCTTCATTCACTATTTATTAAAAATAGGAAATATTTATTTTTAAATGTGATCGTTTGAAATTTAATAAGTTTTTAAATGTGAAATGAAACGATTTTTTCTTGTTTCTTTTTCGATGTAAAACGATTTCTTCATCAAAGAAAATTATTTTTGTAATATAATTTTTGAAAATCCTTTACTAAAGATTATCTGTAAAAATTACTCTATTTGAAACTGTAGTTTTATTGATATGGCTCTCTCTTGATGCTGTATCTAAATGAAAATAATAATTTTTAGGAAACACCTTTAGGATATTATGCTGGGATATTATCAAACATTGTTCATCGTTGATGTCACCGTTATCAATAACCATTGAAAGCATCGTAAAATCTCTTTTTCCATTTCCACAAATCATTTGAGACCGTGTCTTATCTTCCTTTGTTTATAATCTCTTCAATATTCGTCTATATTTTTGCTTTCATCATACATAATTGACGCTGACTGAAATAAGCTATTTTCGTAATTTGCACCAAGTGAAATTCCATGTATGATTTTGCAAAACGCACTTCACAAATGATATGTTCGAGGCTGCGATCGCAACGAAACGTGCGGTCAAAAACGCACGACCCCTTTGAATTACGATGATCAAACACGCGACAGGAACAACCCTCGCTGATAGTTAATAACGCGTGCATTTATTTACGTTGTCTAGGTTTGTCAGAAATTCCTTAAAATTTTAACAATGACGAGGCACTTAAATACAGAAAGCATACGCGTGTTAACGCGTATTACCATTTTTGCCCTTTATGCAAATGCAGACAAATGTTTTCCGAAAGGATTACAATTGTCACGTACTAAAGTCAGACGTTAATTATCATTAGCGAAAATTTATTACCGTCAGGTGGCAAAATAAGTCATACATTTACATTCTGGAAATTAGATCGCGCTAATTAATTTGCATTGAGATATTTATGATCTACAAGTTTTTATTGTAACGTATCTTTTCGTATAACTTTACATTTTCATTGGCAAATAATGCTAATATTTTATGCTGCCTTAACCCTTTCAATCATTTCTATCTTGAATGAAAAATCTATTTTCAATTAAACAAAAGCAAAATTAATTTCATACCGGTGTCCATTAAACGCGTAAAATGAGCCAGACAATACAAATAAAGTAATTGGTTTTTCACTCGAATGAATTTCTTATTCATAATGTAAAACAATTTATACATTATAAGAACATAATTAAAACCGTGAAATTAGCAATGTGACTGATTGAGAAAAATGCATAGAATTCAGGATAAAATGGATATAATAGAAACGATAAAGAGGGCAGGAAATGCAAAAATCGAGTATAATCGCTATGAAGGAAGCATTCACATTTTATTCATTAAAACGTAGGAGACTGAGAGAGTCTGTTAAATAGACCTTTAGCGATGAATTATGCCTTTCAGGTTGTTAAGACTAGGTGAATTGGAGATAGCTACAAGCTTCCAGATAGATTACGACTTCTTTTAAAAGCAAATGCAAAAGCTCTGCATCGAGTAAAAAAAAATAAAAAAAAAAAAAAAAAAAAAAAATGGACTAAGCAATGTTAAAACAGTTTTTTAAACCTTCTCGCTTTTAACACTTTTTATATTGTGAAGCAATAATTATAATTATAATTATAACTTGTTCAGTTACGTTTTGCACAAAGTCATTCGATTCAGTTGCGATAATCTGCGTGAAGATTCAAATATTTATTTTCAACAAACTTTAACGAATTATTTGCAGTAATTAATTTAAATTACATTAAATAATCGTCAAGATAAAATTTTATTTTCAATTTTATTTTGTTCAATACGCGAATGTTCAATTCAATACAATCGAACGCCAACCAACACGTCATACAATAACGTGTATTTTTGTCAAGTACAAATGTACTACTTCCATAAATATGCCATAGTCAATATAAAAGGGAATCTAATGAAACCAACTTTTCTGCAACGACAGAACGTGCATTGCGATAAAGAATACATTGGAGTGAATGAAAATCAATTTATTGGATCGTAACTTAATACATTTATTGCTGCGATGTCGTTGTACGAGAAAACTTATTTAAATGGTCGGTGACAACAGGAGTTGCGTATGCGTGGTATACTCAGCGGGCAAAATATTATCGCGAAGCTATTTTATTGTAATATCGACGTTTCGAAAAGCCACACTTATATATATATTGTTCAAACTGGTACATTTATCTGTGGCAATTGTAAAACTCTATTATCGAATCAAGAAGGAATAAAAAGTGTCTGCGTAAATTGTAAAAAATTATATTTGAAGTAATAACAGGGTGTGGAGATATGTGTTACGTGGGCTTCGAGGAGAAAAGTATCCGGCCTACGCAAGGTGGGGAACATTTATTTATCTGTCGATTTAGTGCAAGATCGTGAAAAGTAACAAGCAACGGAGAAATATATATTCTCCTTGTTTGTTATAACGTTGTTAAGGTGGGGCTTTGTGCGATAAGGAAACGATTTACTGTAATTAGAAAATTAATGAAAAAAAAAAAGAATTAACAAAAATGAATATTCTACAATTTGGATGTTTTCCATTTTTGGGCCAGACTATTATTTCTTATACGTTTTGTCAATTATGATTATATTGACGAAGACAGTTTAACAAGATAATTTTGGTTGAAACAACTTATCTTTTTCCTGCGCGTAACTCAGTCAAAAACCCTGGTGCGTTCGTTGAAAATATTTTTAATTTTAAAAAGAAAAGTTACGTAATATTGTAATAGTTTGTCTGCGAGTAAAAAAAAATTAGAAAAACTGTCTGTCAACGAGGACAGTATATTGACGCAGAAAAATGTGCATTAAGAGAAGGAATAACTGAGTTGAAAGAGATCCACATTAAATGACTTGACTCCCGGTGTTGACGGAAAAAGGGCTCGGGTCCGACACTCGGGTAAAGGTGTGAACGAAGAACCACAAGTGCTCAGCTGCGGGGCCCCCGGTAATTTGATCTCCCTGGGTAAGTTTACGGCGTTTTACAATATATAACACTCACCTCTTTGCTCGCTCACCTCGACGTAGCTGGCCAGGTTACCTGGACACCGTTGGCTGCCTTAATCAGCCACGGCTGATCTTCCCCACTGTCGTCGCATACATATACTTGTTACGCTGCAACCGTTTCAAGGGTTTCGCACGCACCTCATCGCGACTCGTAACGATTCGCAAATAAGCACCAATAATCCTGTTCTTCTTCACTTACCCCAGAATTATTCGCACCTCCTTCAATTATTCTCGTATCATATTTGATGACCTGGAAAACAATGTTAACGCTTCTTTTAACAGAATATCGATCAACCAATTCAACGTTTCTTAATTACGTACGTTAATCAATGAAAACATTTCAATATTATTAATATAATTTTTAAAATAAGTTATTTATTTTTAACAATTTTTTTTTCGTTAACGTCATGTCAAATTATTTCTCTCTCCGACCATAACTTGTCCGAAAATTTACTATATAGAATTTTTCATGTAACATCTTAATGATTTAAAGAAAAGATAAATAACAATAGAAATAACTGTTGCGTCTTAAATTGTATTCAGAATCACGAAGAGCTGCTCCTGTATGAAAGTTAACGCAGAAGCACTATTTCCTTGTCAACGTTTACCATAAAACTTCATTGTGTCATTCGCATAAATTATTGTGCGTTCGCACATGAACATAAAATTTTATGTTATGCATAAAAGATGGGAATTAAAGAATGCAGATAGCAAATTAAAAATGGTGAGCTTTGCTTTCGAAAAGTGCACGAAAATGCGATGAAAAAAAATTTTGTTAGGTGTGTCTTTCTTCCGTAGCAAAAATGCCGAGTGCCATGCGGCATGCGAAAACGTGAGGCGCAACGCGGAATACTAATCTGCTCGCGATTCCGCCTGCGGGGACTAAACGCGAATTCGGGATTTGCATGAAAATGCAAAAACTTGCGAAATCGATTTTATATTCTTGCGCATTGTTCCGCGGATCAGCGATGGGCTTGTTACACTTATTTCCATAATACGGGTTCTATCTGTTCCAGCTCGCTTATTCAAAAAGCATCAAAGTTCAACGTTATCGAAGAAGAAGAAATTAGATCTCGTATTCTCTATCACCAAATGATACCAATGTTAAATTTAATGGGATATTTCAATATATTCTTAGTCACGAATTTAAATATATATACTGTTTTTAGGAAAATATTTACTATAAAGAATTATATAAAAATCTTTATATAAAAAATTATAGAGAAAATAATTCCTTTAATAATAAAGTTGTGAAAAGCAGACTAGGGTTATAATTCACAAATTGCATCAAATATTTTGCGTGATTATTCATTCAATATTATGTTTGCATGAATGAACAGCGTTTCCAACATCAAGATCGGTGAATTTTCGACACAATTCTGATTATACGGCGTCGTTTGACTTTCAATCAACGTCACCTGGCGCTAAAGCCAAATTTAATTACATTCGCGCGTTCAGTACGATATTATGTATATAAAATAAAAAGAAAAAAAATCGTGTACGCCAGCGAGCAGTGCTTTAGGTTCCAGATACCACTCGCAAATTCATTTCCTGTGTTACATAGCATTATCAACGCTTGATTAACAAATTCTTAAACGGTAAAGATGATCCTACGATACCAGCCGAACGCTGCAATATTATTTCAGGCAATAAAATTTTGTTCAATTAATTTTACTGGAATTTATGTGCTACCTTTTATTACCTATATATTATTTCATATTAATTATAATAACAAAATTTGTTATTTTCACTAAATAACAAAAGAAATAAACATTTGTTTCATATTTGTTTAAAACAATAAAAATAAAGCACAAACAAAATAATTGCAAATATTGCATTTCGTTTCATTCGCTAAGCTTTTTATTTCTGCATTATAAAATTAAACAAACATGAATAATTCTGACAAATAGTGAACAGATTTTAATGGAAAAATTAATCTTTTGTGGCGATTCGTATGAATTGCAGTAACAACTTGTTGACAAAAACTTTGTTTAATATTTTATTATAAGTAGATAGTCGATAAGATTTAACGTTATTACTTCGAGTAAAGTTACTGGCGAAGTCATAAAATAGGGACACTTTCAGAAGTAAAGATATTTCTATGTTAATACCGAAGAAGAATCTGATTCAAAACTTTTATGAAAGAAAATATATAGAACGTCGATTATTTCCACTATCTTTTATCTTTTTATGCCTGTCCATAGTAGTCGACTGAAACGAGGATCTGACAAGAATATTTTATTAATAAATAAAATCATTGTATTATTATGAATATTTCATACTTTTAAATTGATACTAAATGTGTGAAACGTTATTTCTCATTCAACTTTCAATAGATTTCTTTGTGATGTATTGAAATTTTATTAACAATAAATGAATTGTTAATAAAATGTTTGTAATCAATATATTGAAGGACAAAATAAATACATTAAAATTTACGTTTATAGTGACTTTTTCAGTAATACTTTTAAAATGTTATTTTCATTAAATAATCTTCACTAAAATTGACTCTTATTAAACACTAACTTTAATCTTCAAAAATATAACATAATTATCAAAAATACATTAAATTTACTTCAGAGAGTAGATCACTTTAAAATTTGAATAAATTCAAATGACATGTCAAACAAATTGAAAAATGATTAAAGATGAGCTTTGAGATCGAACGGTTTCACAATTGAATTGGGATTAATGAAAAAAAAAATCAATTTCTACTGTAATGTAAATTTAATTGGAAAGAGTTTCCGAATGGCACGTTTGTCGCTTATGAAAGGAATTAAAGACATAGTTCCAGATTTGAATGTACGAAGCTACAGGTGCCAGCCAGGTTATCGCGAATCTAATGCAAACGTTGATCGATAAACTGAAATAGCTCGGCGAACACTTGGCGAAGCTATTTTCTCGTCGATTTTCAGTCGAAGGATCCAATCTCTCGCAACGCTTTCAGCGCTGTTTTGACAGAGCCCGTAACACGCGCCTCGCATTCTAATCGCGCTTTAGAGTCCACTCTCTCTCTCTCTCTCTCTTAAAAAAACCCAGGCAGACAAGCTCGTTCTTTACGCGCCCATTCAACTCCCACCCAACTACCACATACTTTTACATATCAACTCCGATGAATCACAATTAATACATTTAAGACTATTCCTACATTATTCATCACATTTTTTTTTTTTTTATTCGGCCATTTACATTTTTATCAACATTTATATGCACATCGTGTCGGTACATTACGTTTCCATGACATGATCGTTATTCGTGTTTTTTCATGTCTACTCAAAATTCCTGATGATCGATTTGACAATTTACAACGGTCGACTTATAATTTAGTTAAATTTAAATCTTGTTAGGAAACATTTGTAATATTCATTAACTGTTATTTTACTAACAAAATTTGTTATTGTATTAACAAAATTTTATTTGAACCAATCAAATTTTGTTTCAATCTACAAAAAATGTTGTCGATTCAAAAGAAATTTGTTGTCGAAACAAAAAAATTGTTCTCTGCGCGTGAGTCGCGCTGTCAACGGAGTGGATCGATATTGCGTCGACCCTTGGTCGCTGGCGATGCTAATGCAAAGTCGGCCCTTCATTTCCGGCTGTCAGGTCGCGTTCCGGGATACCGACATCTCGCCCACCCACAGATGCACGGTATTACCGCTCGCCAGCCACGCCTCTCATCCGACCGATTTAATTACACATTAATTGTGATACACGATCCCGGCTAATCTTCCCAGTAGGTTAAACTCCTTCGCCAGGGCCACAATCAAAGTCACATTGTAACTCTGCCAACCACCGTCTGCGTCAGCCGCACAAGCTCCAAGTTCCGTGCCTTATCTCAGCGAAGTCTATTCGGGAAGACGAGTTGTCTTGGAGCCTTTTAGAGCGGAAATCACTTTGACGAGACGCAAGGTGAGACACAAGAGCTCGAAGCTACATTGTCGTTAGCGCGAGATCGGGAATGTTATTACGGTAAATACCGTTCATGTTTCCTATTGAAATGTCAAATTTCAAGTTAATGGATTTTCCTTTTACTATTGGAGGATGTTGAGATATGTTAATGACTTGGAAGAATTTATTTATTGAAGAATTTTCGTGATAAATGAGAATAGTTTGACGTTCATAAACTTGGGAACGTTTATTAAAAAAAAAAAAAAAAAAAACATTAAGATTACGATTAAGATTTTGTTAGTCACTTGTAATTGCAGACAAGTTACTTTTCTAAAATATAAACGATTTTTAAAAAGTAATTTTTGACAAAAGTCTAACGCAATTGAAAAATCATTCAAAAATATTGACAGATCATTATGCTTTCAGATATTTTCCGTCACGTTTGTTCAGCATCACTGAAATGCACATAAAATGCATAAAATATGCGGAAACAATTAGTTAACTTTTACCACGTGTCACTTCGACGAAACAGTATTCAACTATAAATTCCATGCCGTCTTTACAATATGAAGGCATTTTAAAACTAGATTTTGTTGGCCTGCATAAGATGCGCATATGTTTCCATTCATCTTTACCCAATATACGAAAAATTTGGTGGTGCCCTTTGTTCAGCACGAAGTCAATATGAAAGCAAAATTGTAAAGCAATTTTACAATGGAACGTGTAACAGCTTATTATTCTGAAAAGGGAATGCGAAATACTTTTGGCAATTTGTTTATTAAATAATCTATGTTATCTTTCAGAATGTATTCATTTGATTTTTAATTAAAAAGTAATAAAAAGGAAAAATGTTTAAATCAAGTTTTTTGTAATAAAGATTTTATAGATAAATTGTTTTTGATAACGGACAAAATAACTTTTCCCAATTCCGATTTAAAAATTTTAATGAATTCTAATTCAATTAAAAGTTTTATAATTAATGTTGCCATCATTGGACCACCCAAGTGAACGCATCCCCATTTAAATACAACTGAGATCATCCATCTTAAGATAATTCAATGATGATAACTTTACGACATGGACTGTTTTAATTTTAATTCATTTAGATTATCGTTTCTCTTAAATGTTTCAATTTTCCTCGTTCAATTGTTGTTTTATATTGTAAGTCTATAATATTCATTTTATGTTTCGAATTTTTTCATCTTTAATTTATTGTAAGAACTCTTGATTGAATTTTAGGATAAAGATACAGCTAACTTTGTGTTTAGTACTCGCATAAAATAACTCGCATTCTATATTCAGAAAAAAACTTCATTAAAATATTTTGATCGATGACACGGTCAATAAAAATGATTAATGTTAATAAACGTTTTTTTTTTATGATTTCTTTGTTTGGTTAACTGTTAATTAAATTTGTCTGGTATTTATTATGATCATTATTTTATTAAAAAAGTTCGTATGTGTTTTTTGTACTGACTTATATAATTCCAAGTTAGTTTCGTTCAGATTTTATCTCATTCGAGTCATATCTTTTGCGAAAATGGGACATTATACT
>JABFQA010001885.1:0-12463 GCA_022817065.1 Probaryconus sp. ZL-2020 | reverse complement strand
TTTCCTGAAGATGGTTGAAAATCAACCGAAACGTTGAAGAAATGACTTTGTTGAAAAAACTCTGTTGAAAAAGAAATAAAGATTGTCTGAAGAAAATATAGTGGTCGAAAAGGAAATTTTTTGATATTATATTTAAATCCTGTTAAAAATAATGCCCAACGCTGTAAACGTCCTGCTGCCATAAGAGGAATACCCTTCTTTTCTCCAAATAATGCTAATACCCAAGTAAAAATCTATCTAGTATTCTCCTATTCCCGAAGAGGCGCTGGTATGGTTTCAGTAAGTTATTGGGATCTGACATGGGGGCGTGGCCATAAATAAAATGGCCGATATAAGGGTGAAGACTAGTTTCTAATTAATTACACTCAATTAATATAATATTATTCCTTAAAATAATTAATAAATATGAAATGTATGATTGAAATTTATGATATTTTCTGTTTATTTTTCAAATTAATTGTAATTTTTTTTTCAAATCTTCACCCTCATTTTAGTTCATCCAGATGGCGCTTTGACAAATGTCAGATCCCAATAACTAGGTACGCAAATCCGTCTATGCCCTAGGCAGTTACTAGTCAGTACATAAAATGTTAAAAAGTCCATTTGTTATTATAGTTAAATTCAGTTAGGCACTAGCAAGGTACTAATCAGTATTGTTTAACAAAATTGTTATTTAACAAATTGCTCGTTTTAATTAATTAATCGTTTTTATTAGCGAAGGGAAAATATATACACCGTTATATTAAAAAAAAATACAATTGATCAATTAGCAAACACGTGCTCAGCAAATTCGTGTAATCATAGTGTTATTTATTATTTAATAAAAATTACATGGCCTTTTACATTATCGATTATTAAAATGGATAGTAAAAAGGAAAAAGTAAAAAACAGAGTTCAGAAATATAGGAAAAAACAACAGTTAATGAATCCAATTAAATCTACAGGTTAGTAAAATATTTTTTTACAATTTATGAAAATATATCAATTTACTGCATTATTTTTATACAATTAATTGTCTTATTTAATAATTAATTTTACACTAATTAAAATGATTTAAGTATTTATTCCTTTTTGAAATATTTCCAAATCTATTTGTTAATTAATAAAAAAATAATTAATAATGTACAAAAAAGTAAAAAAAAGAAAAAAAAATTATAGTTTACGTAATTTTTTTTTAGATTTATCTGGCGATAATTCATATTATAAACTTGCATTAGAAGACTCTCCCACAACAAGCGAAGTTTTTCCACCTTCCAATACAGAATCAGTGTGCGGAAATTTATCACCAGAAACTGATACGTCGGAATCATCAATTAGCACTGATACTAATAATGTAGACATTTTTCTTTTGGAACATAATATTAATGATCTTACGATTGAAGAAATTTCAGATGAAGATTATTATAGTCCAGATGAAGGAGATGTGGAATATGCTCTTCAAAACGAATTAACACCAGAAGAAGATATTGGTGATGTAGATATGCTAAGGAAATGGGCTACAGAGTGCAATGTTCCCCATGCACATATTTCTAAGTTATTAATTATATTGTAAAAAAGACTATTACCTCAGTTGCCCAAAACGGCCAATACCTTTTTATCAACTCGTTCGATTGAACTAAATATACAGGAATTTGAAGATGGACAATTTGCGTATTTCGGTATTGTAAAAGGATTGAAAAAATTTTTGAATATTTCATTACACCATGAAGTCATTGATATTAAATTTCATATTGATGGATTACCTTTGTACAAATCCAGCAAAAAACAGTTTTGGACGATAATGTGTAAAGTGCACTATAATCCTGATATTTATCAACCATACATTGTAGGAATTTACGCTGGAATTAAAAAACCGGATGACCTTGATATTTTCTTTTCGAATTTTATTGAAGAATTGAACTCCATTCAAGAAGGTGTTCTTATCAGTGATAAATTTTTTCTTATTAATGTACAATGCTTTATTTGTGATACCCCAGCTAGGGCATTAGCAAAATGC
Organism: Probaryconus sp. ZL-2020; assembly: GCA_022817065.1. Taxonomy (NCBI): domain Eukaryota; kingdom Metazoa; phylum Arthropoda; class Insecta; order Hymenoptera; family Scelionidae; genus Probaryconus; species Probaryconus sp. ZL-2020. Next base: position 10,467 of record JABFQA010001885.1, on the reverse strand, counting down.
TCTAAAGGTCACGGTGGCTATGGGGCTTGTGAAAGATGCATTGTTCACGGAGTTCAGCATAATAGAAGAGTTATTTATCCGTTGGGCAATTTCCCTAGAAGAACTGATGAATCGTTTCGTACGCAAGAAGACAGTGATCACCATGTTGGTGTAAGTCCTTTGTTAAGGATCAAGCCACATTTGGATATGGTTAAAGTTTTTGTCTTGGACTTTATGCATCTTTGTTGCTTGGGTGCAATGAAGAAGCTTTTATTATACTGGACCAGCGATTTGAGATACAAGGTTCGAGCTACTGACAGAAATATGATTTCAAATAGATTAATTCAGTTTCGAAATCAAATGGTATTTGAATTTCAGCGACCTCCACGTTCTCTGACGTATGTATCATTATTCAAAGCGACTGAATTTAGATTTATTTTATTGTACTGTGGACCTATAGTATTTAAAGATATTCTACCGAATAAAATGTATAATCATTTTTTGTTACTAAATGCTGCGTGTAGAATATTATGTGATGATAATATCGCTGTACAAAAATGTGATATAGCTAAAAGTTATTTAGAAAAGTTTGTTGAATTAGCGCCAATTGTATATAATGAAGATATATTGTCAATTAATTTTCATAATTTACTTCATCTTGCTGATGATGTTAAGAACATGAAATGCAGTTTAAGTTTTATCACTGCATTTCCTTTTGAGAATCTTTTAGGTAAAATCAAACTGCTGTTAAGATCTGGAAATCGTCCACTGGAACAAGCATGTCGCCGTTTACACGAACAAAATATTGCACATTATGATAAACCAGTATCACCCCCAGGTATAAATATTGTAAAATCCTCTTTAAACGAGCAAGGAGATACTATCCATATTTTTAAATTTCAATTAAAGAATTTCGTTCTTACAACATCTTTTCCTAATAATAAAGTAGTACTTAAGAATGGTTCTTTTTTTCAAATACAAAATATGTATCAATTAACTGTTAATGGAAGTTTGATTCAATTGCAAGGGAGACATATGCTTAAAAAAAAACCTATTTACGAATATCCACTAAAATCAAGTCGTATAAACATGTGGCAATTACACAATCAGCGAACAGAGATCTTTGATGTTATAAATGTTAATGATATTCAACAAAAGTTAGTAGCTTTGTATGTTAATGACGGTAATATGATAAAAATTGTAACACGAGAATCCGCATCGACGCGGACGTATCGATAGCGAACTCTCGGCCACTGGTAGCGACGCCCAACGGGTACGGTTTCGGACGGTTATGAGCGCCAAGTCATTTTAACCAGAAATGACTAAAGGACGTCGGGTTACGGGTCGGTTGCGCGGCTAGTCAGTTTAAACGGAGAGGCGCTGGCTTCTAAATGTAAAGTGGAAAGGATGTTTGAAAGATAACTCAAAGTTAGATGTTTAATTCAAAATTTATTCAACGTCAGCTTCCAGATGTTACAGCAACCTCTTTTAGGTTTTTGGAACGTGGGGTCACCTCAGAGGGCGGCCCTAAGCCTGCAAAAGTTGGAGGATTTTAGAACCTAAATTTATCTTTACTCTACTCTACCAATTCCGTGCACCGTGGCATTACAAAAGCAAACCAAATTCTATTATCAAAAAAAAAGAAACAAAGCAGGCAGGGAGAATGGTCGCGAGTGAGCAAGCGGGTGAGCGAGGCGAACGAGCAAGCAGCAGAAATAAATTTCATAATGCTAAGAAAAATATTCGAAAATGCATACAGAAGAAAAATATTCAAATCAAATAAAATAAAATATTCTAGAATAACGCAAGCCAAAACAAACCAGCATTTCTCAAAATAAACTCAGATCATAAAATAATATTCGTTAAATTGAACAAAATAGACAAAAGAAACTTTTGGCGGCCTTGAAAAGCAAAGAATTTCGTGAAATAATCGGTCAATTGCCTTAGATAAAGACAGGCCCATTTCGGCCTGAAATAAAGAAAAAGATAGCTTTGCAAGAAATGCTGGCCTCTGATTGGCCGGTCGTTACAAGCATCATAATGAGAACAAAGAATGAAAAATGCAGCATGGCGAAATTATAAGAAAATACGATTATACCAAAACTCAATTTTCACGTGGGACTGTGAGGCCATTGAACGCCAACGGCGTCGTACATTTTTACTAAACGTAATTCTTGAGCAGTCTTCTAATTCATCATAAGACCTCTGCTGGCCTTTTACGATGCATCAGAATGCGTCAGCAGTCGGGGAAATCAAAAGAAATTTAATACATTAAACAAAACCAAGAGTATGGCCCTCACAGCCCAACAGAAGGATTAAACACATTACAGAAGAGTTTACATAGTTTTAAATGTCACAAGCCTTCTCCACGCCCGCATTGGTCGTTCGAACAAAGGCCTGCATTTGTCTGCCCTAAGAGAGACCAAGACAGCCATAATTTAGCACGCTCGAGACAGAGATAGAAACACGGATGGCTTATGTGGCCATAATTTCGTCGCTTCTACGGCCCATTCGGGTTGCAAAAACGAGGAAAAGGCTTGTGAGAGGAATGAGCAACTTATCTTTTGAGGCAGGGAGATGTAACGGCGGTGGTTCGGTTTTGTAAGCGGTCCTCGTGGCGTCGCTTATGGCGGCCATGTTCGTCTCGGGCGTCCCTCGGCGTGCTCCTCTACTCGCGGCCCATTTGGCGTCGTCCTATGCACGAGATAGACTAAGGAAACACGCGATCGCCGACAAGCCTTCTCCGAGGCTTGTGGGAACTTTCGGGCGGTACAAAGCTTTAATTTAAATTACTAAATTCCGGAGCGGAGAGAACGCGTGGCTTACCGTACAATTGTCTGCTCTAGACTGACGCAGCGCGCGACGACATCGAGTACGTTTTGCGCGGCCCAAAATGGCGCCGCCGAGTTACTGCGCGGGCGCGTCGCTCAGTAGCGTACATAGTTAAGCGGGTTTCCCGGTTACAACATTAAATGAAATTCATCTATCATACTATTTTGATGATGCATAAACAGCTGTGGAATCATTGACCCAGAGCTGTATTGAAAATAAAAGCATCAAATGTAAAATCATTAATGATAAGATTTACAATATTAATGATAAGACCCTTTACAATGTAATTGTAATTTTGGGTTTTTTATATATTTCATCAATAAAAAGAAAAAGTAATGCATCTGAAATAAAAATACATACTGTTTCTGCACGTCTAAAATGTATGGTGAATAACTACTGGAAGTGGGGCACAGTAGGACACAAATTTACGTAAATAAATTAGCTTCTCTTTTACATTCAAGGATTTATTGATTTATTATGTTTACTTACTTTAAAGGTAACATTGGTAGAAACATCTCCTCTTGTTTCCAGAGCACTCATAAATTCTTCATTAGACGAGATCAACGCAGTTGCATTTTCATGGAAGACTGCTCCAATATAAATATCAGTATAACTTGGTAATTATACTAAGATGTCTCGTCCTCGGAGATAACTTGTAGTAGCGCCAGCTGCTTGGTTTATCCACAACATATTTTAAAAAAAAAAAATTTAAAAGAAAAATTTTTTCCCGCTTGCGCTAGGCGGCGGCCCCATAACGGCGCGGTCCTTGCGCTTCCCATTCATTAAGTTTAAAGTTAAAAATAATTGAATTAATTGTAATTATTCATAAAAATCATTTTACAAAAAACTTTAAATCGCTAAAGGGTAAGACAAAGAATTTGTATGGGTGTGGAGGGACTTATCTCCTTCGGACGAGCCATCACGTATAATTACGATCGAACTTCACTTCAGGTAAGTTCGTTTGATCGTATAATTATACTAAGATGTCTCGTCCTCGGAGATAACTTGTAGATGTTTAAAGTTATTAGCGATTTAAAGAAGAAAAAGGAAGAGAAGATTATGATGTATTAGAGAAATAAAAAACTCCATGAAAATTATATCTCAAATTTTATCATTTATTCAAGTAAAGACAAGAAAAAAGGTTTTCAAAACCCATGTACATCAAGTATCTGATTTGAAAAAACTAAACAAAACTTATTATCAATATTCAACAAAAGAATAAACGCACATTTATGAAAGAATGCAGATTTATGAATTTAAACAAAAAATTTTCTGTGCGAAATTTGATCTTTCTAATAGAGGAAGGTTATAAAAACGAGCGAACGTCTCAGACGAATCGGACCAACCGGCTGTCTTTTTAATGACATTTAAAGAGACGCCTTTTCGTGCCGCTGCAGAGGTTGCGGCGTGCCTTGTGCTGTGCGCTGAAAACGTCTTGACGTCAATTCCGCTTTTCTCAAGCGTCGCCTTGATCCATTTGCTTATAGTTTGTGAAGAGGCCGGGTGATGAGGTTTCCGGAAAGTTAGAAAAAGCGAATCTTCTCCGATTTTATGTAAACTTTCTGTTCTGGATATGTAAGCCTTTAGTGTTGAAAAAACACATAAGGCAGGCTGGTCTGGAAAGGCAGGCAAAATTAAAACTGGTTGGGCTCGGTTGAGTCCTGAAGTTTTTAGACGATCCGAGATCCTAATATTTGCCTCATTTTCCTTAAATGTGATGTTCTTCAGCTTAATCGCAGCTAAAGTTTGGACCCGTTGGGCTGTAGCTAAGGCGATTAATGTCGCTAATTTCTTAGTCAGGAATTCCAAGGGCAATTTTTCGTTGGGATAGAGACCCGAAAGATAAGAGAGCACTGTGCTTGGATCCCAAGAATGGCTATATTTTGGTCTTTGAGGTTTTAATATTGAAGCTCCTTTGCAAAACCTCTTTATTGTAGAGTTATTCCCAATGTCAACATCCATGATAAGGGACAAAGCCGATCTATAACTGTTGAGGGTTCCGTACGAATTACAGTCCTTGAATAACGTAGCCAGGAAATCTAAGACCTCAGAAAGTGGAGGATCGAAGGTTGATATGCCCTTTTTGTGCGAATACTCCCACCAAAGCCTCAACGGTTTGGAATATTGTTTCAATGTAACTTCCGATACTGAGGCTAACATAATGTCGATCGCTGATTTCGGAACACTTCTCCGTTCGAACGCCTGGCTGACAATTTCCCGGACATTAGGGTGAGCGTTCTCCATAACGGGTGGCTGTCTCTGAAAGGAGATGACAACATATTAATGTCAGGTCGAAAAACCAGCGGTTTTGATGTCAATAATTTCTCAAACAGGGGGAACCAAGGCTGAGATGGCCAGAAAGGGACGACTAAAACCCCTTCAGCCTTGTCCGCAATGATTTTCCTTAAGGTCTTAAGAATCATGGCGAAAGGGGGGAAAGCATAGAAATAACAACTTGACCAAGGTACTGTGAAAGCATCTACTGCTATGGCCTCGGGATCTGGGAACCAGGAAATGAAACGTTTACATTTGGTATTGATATTTGTTGCGAACAAATCCAATTTGAAGGGCCCAAAATGCAAATTAATGGATGTAAAAATCTCATCAGATAGGCACCATTCAGTTTCTTCTGAAATCATCCGTGACTCCATATCTGCTACCACATTATCAGAGGATTTGATGTACGAAGCAAATATCCATAAATCCCGTTCTTCACACCACTGCCAGATTTGTCTTGCCAAAAAAGATAACTTGGGAAACTGAACGCTGCCTCTCTTGTTGACATAACATATGGCTGTCGAATTGTCTACTCTAAGAAGAATCTGACAAGAAGTTAACTTCTTAGCGAAACACTTCAAGGCATAAAAGATCGCCTTAAGTTCAAGGTAATTAATATGTTCGCGTTTTTCATCCTCGCTCCACCAGCCATGAGATTTTTGATTATCACAGAAAGCACCCCAGCCACTAAGGGAAGCATCTGTAAAAATAGTTAGGTCAAAATTCTGTTTTCTAATATTATTATAAGCGGGTTTAATATTCTGGATCCACCAGGCAAAGTCATCTTGGAGACTTTTAGACAACGGCATTTTTGCTTCATAATTACCCTGATTGTTTTCTAAAGCTAAAAATTTTTGTCTTTCAAAATTTTTGGTATACAGAATTCCGTATTTGACTGCAGGGCATGCTGACACGAGAGTGCCGATGAGCTGGGCAAATTCTCTAATCCTGCAAGATGACTTAGTCGAAAGTTTTTTGGTCATGTCTAACATTCTCAATTTCTTCTCAGTAGGTAAGGTGATAACAAATCTATCAGTATCCACAGTGAATCCTAAAAATTTGCATTGCAACGAGGGAGAAAGGTTACATTTATCCTCGTTTAGAATAAAACCCAAACTCTCGAGCAAGAATCTTGTCTCCCTAATATTGTCCCGACACTCAGCTTCGGAATTACCCAGTAACAAAAAATCATCTAGATAATTTACGGACAAAAAACCCCTCGATCTGAGATTTATTAAAACAGGTTTCATCAACTTGGTGAAAATATAAGGAGCCGTGTTTAGTCCAAAAGGAAGGCAATTAAACTCATACGTAGAGTCCTGAAACTTGAATCTAAGAAACTTCTTGGAATCTGGATGCATTGGGACTAACATATAGGCATCCTTGAGATCTAACGTTGCTAAAAAATCATACGGAGACACTAAATTTACTACGGTTTTTAAATCTTCTAATTTGAAGTGGGGCGCAACTATGTGTTTGTTTAGCTTCTTTAAATTGAGAATGAACCGCTTTTCCCCATTGGGTTTGTCCACTAGGAAGAACGGGGACAAAAATTCGCCTTTGGTCGGTTCCACTAAAGAAATCGATCCTTTAGCCAAGAGTTTGGCAATCTCTTTATTACATGCTGGAATGTCCTTCTCCAAATACTGGGGTTGCGGTTCATGTTCCTGACGAGGAATAGAATCGAAACGGACTTTGTATCCAGATATGCAACCCAAAATAAAAGGATCGTCGGAGATTTCCTTCCAGGAATCTAAAAACAAGCTTAAACGCCCAGCAATGCTTACCTCTAGTAGCGATGATGGGGACTCCTTCTGTATCTGCTGCTGTTGTTCCGAGATTGTTGTTGATACTTCGAAGCCCCTGTCCGGCGAAACTTCCTGTAGTTGGAGCTGACAGGGGCTCTGGAGTTTAACGACCTGGTAGAGTAGGATGTTTTTTGAGCTGTAGAAAAACCCTTTGCGTTTCCAACCTTGGTGTTCTGCTTTGGCTTGGAGATTGTAGAAACTCTTGCCATACTCTTGCCTGTTTTTTCAGCTGCAAAGGCTGCTTTTATTTTTTCCCCAAAATCTGAACCGAATAAAAAGGGGTCTACCTCACTAGCATCGGCCGTAAGCTTTGCGACCAAACTAAGGCCGGGTAAAATGAAGGATCTTCTAGTTAAGGTCATTCCATGCATTAAGTCTGATAAGATTCGCCCCGCATCGCCAAGGAAAGCGAGAATTTTGTTCAGGTCTACAGTCTTTTTAAGCGAAGAATCCGGCTCAAAAATTTCCGATAATGCATATCCTAACGCTGTAATGCCTGCGCCTAGTTGGTCTTGAGCCTCTTTTTGATATGTGTCTTTTTTGATAGAAGACAAAGCCATCGCAGACTTTGTTTCTGGGTTAAGCGTAGGTCCACATAATAAGGTACAATTGGCCGGCTTTGGGTACTTCTCTACCAGTGCTTTTTTGTCTTCTTTTGACAAACCTTTCTTTAATATGACGGACCATATGTCTGAAATTAGTTTATGTAGATCTGGACCTGTAATATTTTCCACAGGTATTTCTCCAAGAAGATTAAGCATTTCCTGATTAATAATAGGTTTGGCGTCCGTAACTTCTGCATCGACGTTAATTACTTCCTTGGGCTCCTCCATTGCAGGTGTTTGTAGGGTATTCTTATCCTCGGAGTTGCGTTTTGAGTTATCACGGGGAAAGCTGCGATCACGATAACTTCTACTTCTTTGACGATCATGGCGTCGGCATGATCTGCTACGATCGCGCGAATAATCGCGATAACGTGAATAATGGCTTCGAGCATAACTTCGGTCTCGATAGCGTCTAGAACGACTTCTAGATCTTGACCGATCATAATCGGATGAGTCATAAGAATCCGGCGTCCCTCTCCGGGCACGCTCTGTTCGTCGAGATCTGCGTGAGGAACGACGCTCACGAGGCGTTAACGAACGTTCATGGCTTGACGTCCCTCTCCGGGTACGTTCATTCAGCCGATTCTCTGTTGGAGATTGTTCCTCAAGCTCTCCGAAATCCTTCATCGTCGGCTTACGACGAACCAAACCTGATGTACCTGGGCGGTCTCCTTCCGGTCCTTCCATAGTTGAAGATTCGATTTGGAGGTTAGCCTGGGCAAGATTGCTTTCCAAGGATTTAATTTTCTCCAAAAGTTGTTCGACCAACTCATTATTCGGTGGTCTCTTGCCCTCTTCTCGAGGTGACGACATCGCGTGAAAATAAACTTTGCAAGAAATAAAATAAAATAAAAAGACTTTACAGAAAATAGAAAACCACGTGTGGTATAAACCAAACAACAAAACGTAATGAATGGGAAGCGCAAGGACCGCGCCGTTATGGGGCCGCCGCCTAGCGCAAGCGGGAAAAAATTTTTCTTTTAAATTTTTTTAAAATATGTTGTGGATAAACCAAGCAGCTGGCGCTACTACAAGTTATCTCCGAGGACGAGACATCTTAGTATAATTAAAAAAATCCGTCTTTTAAGTAATTTAATTACGATAAAACTAGTACCATAATCTGAACAAAATCTCGCCTATACACAAAGTATCCTTCATGCAAAAAAGAAGTTCTTATAAAAATTTTATTAATGCAAGAACTGACATATAAACTCAACCTTATTTGTCATAACATGATTTAAATTATATAACATGTATGTACTTTCTCTTATCATTTAATACACACACCACTTTTACTTTATTGTTATTTTGTTTTTATATTAATTGATGTTATCCTGAAAAGCCATTAATGCAAAATTAATAGCTTTTAACTTTGAATAACTTTTTTTTTTCAGTTTCTATAATACAAAATCCTGTTCGGTTTAAAAGAACTATTAATCGATTTACTTTGCAATGAATTGCGTTGTTCATTTTTGTATGCTCAAGTGTGAAAGTATTTCTATGATCTTATTATACAAAATTCACTTAATCGTTTGATTTGTTAATAAAATAATAATAACATCTTTATTTTAGTAACTCCAGAAGAATCTCAGATGGACCTCCAATTTCCAGCTGCATTTGTATTTAGTAATTTAATGTCCGGTGTTTCATCGATAACAAAACTCGTGGAATCGACAAGCACCAAAGTCATTTCTGGAGGTTTAGATACTTTGGAAACTATCGGCAAAAAGACAATGGAAGTTTTGCAAGAAGGTGATCCAGGCTTGATGAAAAAAAGAGCATTCTTTCTAAACGAAGGCGATAAACCAAACTTGTCCCATGTTTTGCGAGAAGCCAAGGAAAAGGCAGACACAGAAGAGAAGTCCTTGGAAGACAGAGAATTGGCAAGGAAGGTCCACTTTGAAAGCTTATTCGATGATTATCAAGGATTGGTTCATTTGGAGGCATTGGAAATGCTCTCCAAACAATCAAATATGAAGATCGAACATCACCTGATCGATTTGGATGATAATGAAATGATGGAGATGCAAGAAACTTTGGAGGAAATCAAACAGCTTTGCGACTTAGGAGACGAGGATGACGATGAAGTTTCCTCTGATAAAGATTTGAAAGCTCGATTAAATCAAACTTGCCAAAATTTGGGTATTGAATTTAATTATGAAAAACTTAATGAGGTAATTGTTATTTTATTAAAATTACGATAATTACTTTCTATATCAGTTTTTTGGAACTTGATAAAAATTGTTCTTCAGGCTCATGAAGAGATAAAAAAATATCTGTCGTCCGATGATCCGGAAAAGAGCGAACGTACGCAACGAGAGATATTCCAGAAGGCGATTTCCGGTTTGGCGCAATTCACGGCGTACTCCGTCGAGAGGTTTCACAAATCCGCGGAATTGTTGTTGGTCAAAGAAAGGCGAAGCACGGTTAATGAAGCCGATTCGCTTGTGCAGCTCACACGTATTTTATGCGAACAGATTGGAAACATTGCCAATTCATTCTGCGACCGACTTAACGAGTTCAAAGACGATGCCATAAAAGCAGAAGTGAATTCTAGTATTACCACAATCTTCTTAGAGGTGACTTAATTTTTCAACATTGTTGGAGCAAGTGAAGTCAACATTATTCACTTTTATATATCTACACTGAATTAATGTACAAATTGTTTTTTTTTTTTTTTTTGTTACAGGCCGCCAATGCCAGCTCTTACATTCAAGATGCATTTAGATTATTAATTCCCATTTTACAAGTTGGAGCTTTATAAAAAGAAAAAACCTTTCTACGAAAGAACCAAAAAAATATAAATGAAATGATTAGATAGAAATTTGGAAATCTTATAGATACGTTAAATGTTAAAGGTTTATTATGTATTTTGTAATAAATTTTTATTATTAATATATTTACTCGAAATAAATAATTCACGTTTGATCTGATAAAAATATCCATTATGAAATGTTCACTTGTAA
>JABFQA010001884.1:0-12465 GCA_022817065.1 Probaryconus sp. ZL-2020 | reverse complement strand
TAAAAAAAAAAAAAAAAAAAAAAAAGAAATTACGTAATTTTATAGGGTATAAATTTGTTTGGATGAGAAATAAGTAGTAGTTTTTGTTTTTAGTCAGACATCAAATTCAGGGTACAATAAGATTCGATAAAAATCCAATAAAAATTTTTTTTTGTTTTTAGGTGATGGATTATCCTTCGGGAAGGATATTCCGTGAAGTAATATTTTGTCTCGAACGAATGAAAAGACAGTTTATTTTCCAATTTGATTTTCATGGTGTTTGTACGGCAAATAAAGTTGCTGGGTGTAATTCGGTTGTATCCATTTTTACCTATGTGCACTTCCACAGTCAATACTGAGCTGATGTAAGGACCTGGATTCACTCTTGGTGATAACAGGCTCGTCCACCCGTTTCCACATTTCGAACAGGATCACTGCGCAGATCAAGCTAAACTCGATCGTGCATGGAAAGAGGAAAGGACTCGCATCAGTGAGGAGAGTTTTTAAGATACCGTCGTCATCCTCGTGCGCGTGTTCCAATTGGGCGATCTCGTGCTGCGTCTCGACCACCAGAGCCTAAGAATATAAATCGTATATTTTCCATGAAATATCCACTGTCATTTTCATGCTTGTCAAATGTGAATTATACGTGCATCAATACAATTAATTTTAAGCATTGAAAATTTCAGTACCAAAACAAAAAAAAAAAAAAAAACAAATTATTCTTACGTTTATTGTTTTTGTAACGTGACTTTATACCTGAAGCCATTCGCACAAATTAGTGGCGATCATGTGCATTAATCCCATCTTCGCCAAAGCCCCGTGCCTAGTAAGTTCAATATCTTTGCTATTGAGAAATATGAAGTGCATTTGTGCAGTGACTAAAAGAAGCCTGGCTGCCGGCGTAATCGCCCTAAATGGTCCAGATGCCACTTCCGCTCCAATTTGCAACCCAGTAAAAACTAGTGATCCAGCGCCAAAACCCACTGTGCCGAGGCGCAGACAAAAGCTACCGTATTGTTGCATCTGATGACGATGAAATCGATGCCTGCTCATGTCTTCCTTTTTTTCTGCAAACGACTAATTTGCGAAAAGTATTTAACATTTGCCCTTTCATTAACAAACGCATATAAATCGCTAACTCTAACGATTTTTCGTTTATGGGAAATAGTTCCGAATTGCGTTTCTTTTAAAAGGAATGTTAAAGTTGCAATAAATTTTGCACAATTTTTCTTTCCCCTTTCTTTTTATCGATAAATGAAGGATTACAAACAAAAAAAAAAAAATTGGAGAAACTTTTTCGTTTCAAATATTTGTTTCTGTACCAAATAATGTCATAAATTAAAAACGAATGAACGATCGAGGTTTCGAGTCGTCAATTTGATGCATTATCTTGGGCTATTGATAAAATACTTACCTGCGCTTTTTGTGCCTTCGAATCAGTTTCAGGAAAGAAGGGATTGTTCTCTTTTTGCTTCACGTGTTTCACGAACATTCTTTTCACTGCTTTATCACGTAGAAGAGTTGTATACATTGTTATGACAAACGCGACACTGGCAAGATATAAATAAAGGTAAAAACCCTAAAAGAAACATTTTCCATATAAATACAACGCATTGGAACTCTTTGTTGTTTCAATATTGAAATAAGAAACAACCCACATGTATGCAGATTTATATACGCACGTGTTTACCGGAGACAAGAATTTTATCATTCCGCGTGAAATCGAAGATATTCTTTTACAAAAATTCTAAGTGAATTTAATAAAATGGCACTTGATTGTTTTTGTAATAGATTGAATTGCGTTTGAATTAAGAACAAAAGTGTCTCGATCTGTGATAAATTTTAAGAAGGAAGAAATTCTAGTATTGTTATAGTTTTCTTTTTTTTTTTTTTTTTTAATAACCTGATCCAACGACGCAGGAACTCCATGACTGACACTTGCAGTAACGGGGATGGCAACCCCAACTACCACAAGTAATTTAGCATACAGTGTACTAACAGTCGACATTATTGCCGCATTTTGCTTTTGCTTGTGTTTTCGTTCGTCCTTTCCTGAAGTTAAACAAAATCAAATTACAAATAATTTAAAATTAACAGAAATAATTGAACGTCCGACTGTTTATTGATTTATACTACTTGCAGCGTGACATAAAATAAATTCTATAAAAAATGAGTCTTAGCAAAAAATTCTACCACACTCTCAATTCACCAATAACACATTTTTTTTGTTCTGAAATAACAGTCAAAAAGTTTTAAAAAAATCCTCTAATCCCAATTATTACAGTAAATATTGCATTGAATTCGTGAATAGGCACAGGACAACTTAATTCAAAAGAGGAATGGTGCGAGGAAAAAAAAAATAGTACCTGATTCGACAATAACACTTTACTTTCAAGTTTGCCCAGACAGCCAATAAAAATGTAATAAAGAGTCGAGTTTTGTACCTTTTACTTTCGCCTCGTCCATACGTGTCAATGGCGCGGTAGCAGTATTGACAGGGGTAAGTTGCAACATGTTCGCTTGATGGTTTTCGACGTTCGTTTCAGGCTTTTCACGGGAGCCGCTTGAAGCCGTCGTCCTCGTTGTTTTACGATCTGGCGTGTGCAGAAAATCGTGATCTTGCGGCACACAAGATGGCAAAGACATGTTACTTCCGATCCCAGTAAACAGAGCTCTTGACATACGACGATATATTTATTATTATCGATATTTATTATTGCTGTAAACAGGCGAAACTTGCAAGTGGAATAACAAAAAAAATATATATATCAAAAATGAAACGACGTTAACATTCCATTCACACGTCCACGTCTGTCAATATTACAAAATCTCTTGTTCATATTGTTAACAACTTCTCAATGAAATTTGAATAAAAATACATTTTAATTGGAATCTGGGTTGGTGGTGTTCTAGTTCGCAACAAAAAAAATTTTTTTTTTTGTTATCTGTTACTTTTGTTCTTTGTTTATTTTTCTTTAGATAAGCGTGAATAATCAATGTCGCCGTTGTGAAATTCAGTAAAGATTGGTCGTTTTGAAAATTTGAGAAAACAGAATGAGAGAATCCATATACCCAATAAGTGCTCGTCGGTGATTTATGACGGCATTCAAGGAAATGCTCTGTCTTCTCAGACTCGATGATCTTCCTCGGGGTAAAGAGAAACTGTCCCTTCTCTCGAAATCGATAGGCAAGTTTGAAGGAGGTCCATGTCTTCCGCGAAACTCCGGGCTTGCAGTCACAACGAGGGTCTCGCTTCGATCGGCTCTGAAATTATGGAAACATCATCACCCTATTTTTATTTTCACTTCCTGTCTAAATTATTCCCTTAGAAATATCTCTTTTTTTTCCCTGTTGATCGTAAATTGTTATCGTTATTTGTATTCGCATTGAAAATGGAAAAGTGAATTTTAGTAAAATTTGGAACTAAACTTTCAGGATTTTTTTTTGCAAATAAAACGTTTGGTCGGGACATTGTAATTTCGTAGCAGTTGCATAAAAGTATTGAAATAATAATCAAGCGAACCGTAGTTATGGAATGTTTCGATTTCACGCGCAATGACGATAGACAAAATTTTCGTCACTCGGATTGCGCAGCCTCATCAATTACGTTTGACGTCACATTGTCGGACGGTGTCAATAAATCTCTCAATGCTTTTCATTTGCATGTTCAACTTACCATCATTAGTAAAATATTTATACACATTTCCACTCTATACTACCATTTACATGAATTGCATCTATTTTACAGGTACGTCGCTCGGTGACGTTGATTTTTATCTTTTCAAGTACAAATATTTAACGCATTTATTTTGCTTAAAAATCAATATACGACAATCCACAGACTCTAGGATGAATTCTGATTTTGGATATATGATTTATTTTTTTTTTTTTTTTTGTGTGTGTAATAAAAGGAATGTACAATTGCAGAAGTTGAACTCAAAAGTTATTATGTTCTGTTCGTTAAACTTAGAAACTTTATAATGTCTTGTGAAAAGTTAATCTATCACATTATACTTTTCTTAAAATATATAAAATTAGTATATAATGTTTTTTTACACGACTGATATTATGAAAATGGCATTATTCAATTGTTTTAAATGGATTTGAATAAAAAATAAAATTAAAACGTGATCTATGTCTCCTGGATGGTTGAAATATGTGCCACGGGTAATTTAAAGGTAAATAGTTCCTGAAATAACATTATGCTTATTAGAAATTTATGCGAGAGACTCACGGGTTGTTCGCCATTGCCTTAGTTTCGGTTTTTTCGTGAATTTTTTTTTTCTCCTTTTCGATCCTTTACTGTTACAACCGCTCTACTCTCTCTCTCTCTCTGTCTCTCTCTGCTATTTTCTCTCGTTCTTTTTGTTTGTTCTCTTACACGTCAGGCTGCTTCTTTTTACTCGATCAACTGCAATTAGAACCGTTAAGAGAATAAGCCCGAGTATTAAAGTGGGAAACACGTGAAAAGGAAGGCAGAAAAATTCTTTAAAGTTTTCCGTCTGGCAGCTCGCGCGCAACAATCGTCTCCGTTTATACGTCGACAATGCGTCAAACTTTTCAGTTAGCAGTACGTATGGGAGCGGCGCGGGGCATATTTGCTCGACTGCATCTTGCGCGTACTCGCGAAAAGACTTGGGAATTTATTCACCGGCAAATTTCCAACCGAAGCTGGCATCCTTGCCCTCTCTTGTCACCTCATTTAAATTTTCACCACTAGCCAACGTCGCCTCGAAGAACTCGAAAAAGATATTTTCAACTTCAATCTCCTAAGGCCTCGCTGATTTTACGACCCTTTACCTCATGCATTTCTAGTTTCACCTGATTTTACGATTCACTTTGGTTTCATTCACTTCATTCTTTCCTTCGAATTATTTTCAAAAGAGGATAACATCGATTTTTTTTTGATAGCAGATTTAAAGGCGATTTTTGTTTTTTACTATCTTGAAATTAATTACATTTTCATATTATTATTTCATGTCATTATTTTTAATTGCAAACAAATGGGACAAATTTGTCTTAAAATAGTTTATAAATCAACAATAACGTGGAATTTAAACAGCAATGATGGCAGCAACAGCGTTTCCATGTATGTGAAACAGCTCTAATTATTTGTCGATACATTTTGAAAATTTAGATCGAAGGCGTTAAGTGCTCTAATTATTGGCAGAGTCGATAATACTTAGCATAATTTCTACAAATTGAACGCGCGTTTGCTTTCATACAATTTGCGTTAAAAATATTCTGCATCTCAATTTTCAAACATTGCACATCAGTCACGAATAACATTTCTTTTTAAGTAACTCTAGAATCTTTTACGATAAGCTTCGTGAAATCTTTCAAAATACGATCCAAAAATAATAAATATAAATCATTAATATATAACAACGTGGAATTTATTATTTACCGAGATTACGTTCAAACTCGTTACAAATAACTTCGTAACAAATATAGTAATTTGTTATCTTAAGTACTCATACGCTGGCTTAAACGCAAACTTGATCTAAGTGATCAATTAGCAATTTGTTAGTCACAAGACTTGTAATTTAGCGGTTGGATTTTCAATTACCAGTGATTAAGATTTTGTTTGTAAGAACATTTCTGTAAAACACACGGCGAAAAAGGTTTTATAAAAATTACTAACTTTGTTAGTAATGCTATCGTGGCAACATACTTATCCAAATCAAAAAATTACTATCTTACCTTGTAAAGAATAATATTTTTCTTCATATAAATTAGATATTAATTATTACAAAGAAAGATACCAATTTTTTGATTAGGGAAAGTATATTGCCACAATGGCAAATTTTTATGAAAGGTTTTTCTGTATGCGCAAAGTGATAAAGCAAATTTAATTTTTTGAAAATCATTACATAAAGAAAATACTTGAAAATTAACAAAAACAATATAAGATTGATTTTTGTCGTTGGAATTGGGTTGAGAATCCAAATCCAGTGTATTGCAATGGAAGAGGCATTATCAGCGAGTGTCGAGTGATTACCAGGAATTTGAATGGCTGTGCGTGATGGTTTTACATAAATCGGAATCAGAAATAGAGAAAGATTGAGGAAAATGAAAAGGCAGGTATTGGGTACACAGACTGTCTTTGGGCTGACAGACACCAACACCAGCAGAATCCAGCACAGGCTCGTCGGAAACAAGCTCGCCGCTCATCTGCGTTAGCCCCCTGGAATAGGGGGCGTCGCTGGGGGAACCGGAAGTGCCCGGATATGAGTTTCCGTCGCGGACAATTTGCAGCGCGAAATTGAATGATCGACTCCGATAACCGAGGCGACGGCGACAAGTTACGCCGTGAAATCACGGCGTTACTCTCTCTCGGGTCACCCGACACAGACGCCACAGGGAGAAATCATTATAACGACGTAAATATCATAATTTACGCGCGTAACTACATTATGATGTAAAAATGATTAATAAGTCGCGTAAATGCAATAACGCGATCACGCTTGTGCGGGATTTCCAAGCGCAACGGCAAATCATCGTAATTGATTGCTTTTGCGGCGATTATAGAAATGGTGTATTTAAAAATTCGTCGGATCTGTTAATCGGTGATTAATTGCAATTGTACACTGAGAAAAAAAAAATGTAGTAAATTTCACAATGAGTATAGTAAACTTGGAAGATGTGTTAAATTGTCTCGCGTTATGCTATTCAGTCTAGGAAAAATTACAATTTCGAATATTACATAGTACTATAACTGTTATAATTTTTCCTAGACCGAATAGCATAATGCCAAACAATTTAACACATCTTCGAAGTTTACTATACTTATTGTGAAATTTACTATATTTGTTTTCTCAGTGTGCATAAGAATACGTCGTTCGGAGGTAAAATAGATTTATCTGAACCCCAGTTCGAGCCAAAATGCAATTAATCTGTGTTAAGTAACATCCCTTGTTTTGTGTGGAATTTTTTTGTTTTTCAGTCGACAGTCGACAAGATAAAGTGGCGCAATTGGGGCAGGTGATATTACATAGCATCGTAAGGCGTCCTATCAAGCAGTAGCGGTTGCGGCAGTGGAGAGCGCACGGTAAGGACAGACGATAAGTCAAGTTCATTCGTGGACAATTGTCTGGCATTTGGCGTCTGGTGGTTGCTCGCGTGACTCGGCGCAACTGGCATAGCCTTTGGGCAATTAGCGACGAAGATTTAACACGTGACTGCGGTGCTCTGCACGTGGTATGTGCTAACGCCCATAACGCCGAGAAACTTTGTCTGTAGATAACACGTCCCTGACTGATTATTATGTACATGCAAGTTTCGGCGTCGTTGTTGGGTACGCTATGCCGCACGCGCGGACATCGCAAATAAGCTCTAATTATTAATGAAATACAACCAGTTCTGCATAACCAATCGACAACGAATCGCGAATTTCCAACGTGATTGCGAATAATCAAAAACTACGCCCCTTTTTCAAACCCCTTTAGGAAGGTTAATTGAAATCTTTTGTTTCATGACCAAAATAGATTTCATGTTATCTTTTTATGCTGATCTACAATTAGTGTAACTAATTGGACGGTTGTTATTCATTTATGATGCGTTAATTAATTGACTAATCAGTTAATTAATTATTTATTTACTTGTTTACAGTTTCCACATTGTTGTAATACATAAAGGATCTATTGTCATTAGCATGTTTACAAGTGTATTTAACATTTTTTTTTAACATAGTTACAACAGTTACGGTTTGAAAAATTCTAATTGTTACAATGAAAAATTGGAATTTTAATTGTTTTTATTTTAAAGCTATTACAATAAAAGAGCGGTTTTTTGGAGCCATGGTAATAACAACAACTGGAATTCTCCAAGTTATTTTAACTTCAAAACTAGCAGAGGGAAGTTAAAAAATTGCTATAGGTATTGTTTCGAAACCTCAAAGAATTTACTACGCGAGTAAATTAAGTGAAACTGTTCAAAGCTGCAAACTTTACGAAAGTAAAGTAAATAACGACGAATAAATTCTTTGCATAATATTGCAAGCAGAAATGAAAAATGGTTAATTTGTTGAATAATAAAATTATCTTGTACATGGAACACGGGAAATGTATAATCCTCAATAAACATGCCTTAGAAATCAATTAATGTTTCGCCTACCGCGATTCAAAGAGAATTCAAAGACAAATAGCGAATGAGATAGCTTAGCTCAAACCCCTTCTATTGTTTACAGACTAACTTCCAGCTTAGTCTTAGATCTCTTACTTGTTTCAAAGTTCGATTGTGACGAATCAATACCAGATATCATTGTTTCATTCCAGTTATTCGAAGCATACCGACTTACAGAAATTTCCATTAATTACGCCAGAGTCTTCATAATTATACTTCAAGTTATAATATTTACATATTACGAATTTAATGTTATTTTACTAAATCGTCATTTTAGCACTGCAAATGTATATGTCAACTTTGGATATAATAAATTTATGAAGACTAAGTAAAATCATTAAACACTATATTTATTTTAGAGCATCGTTAAATCATGTTTTTGGTAATAAGAAATCTTTTTTGAAGATACTAGATTTTTCAACTATTTCACTGCATTTTGTTGTCTAAGATATTTTCTTTTAGTTTCGTTAGGCACAGTGATACGGATCATATTTGGTCCGTCAAGATTATAGTAAATCTAATGATGCTGGACTCTCCGTGTCTCTCATTTAATAGTGGTAATTCAACAACTGATGGTCATCTATTCAAATATTGGCCGTAGCCGGTGTTGCTTAACTCGGTAATTGGTCGTTAAGTGTTCTAATCACTGAGTTACTGTTCACCATAGATATCCATACCAATAAATAACTGTTAAGCTACCTGTGTCATTCAAATAGATATTGAGACAATAGGGCCTAATATGAAACAAGGAATTTTTATTTCAATTTCTGATTACTATAGTTTTCATTTCATACTGTATCTTTAAATGTCATATTATTAGACTCAACTCTACGTTGAAATTAACAACATGTGCCTTTTTGAGAAAAAACAAAAAAAAAATTTCAACTAAATGCGTTCCTTTGAAGTGGAATAACTTTGCCAAAAACCCGTGTCCCAATTTATAAAAAAACAAATTTTAAAGAGGAAAGAGGCACTGATAAAGATTGAACAAAATTTGTTTCAACTTAGTGCACGACTTCAAAGAAGTGCATTTTTTTAATTTATACACAATCAGATTGTTCATTTTATCGTGTTAAAAATAGTTCAAAGGCCCAAGTTCTGATGTTTAAAGTTATTTATTATAATTACACATTAATGTCTTTTTAATAGTTCATAGTAAGTAGTAACAGTTTATAAAATGTAAGTAAAGTAATCTTGAAATAACGCTTACTGAGTTTTCAATACTTCATGTTCTTAAGAACATAACATGGTTTTTTATTATATGAGGAATAAAGTTTATATTTAAACACGAACATGTAGTGTTTCTAAGAAGATACTTCTTTTTGACACATACAAAAATCAGAAAAAATAAACTTTCAAAACATATGTAAAAACAAAAAATAAAATATATTATACATCAAATGTTATTAACCCCAATAGAACATACATATTTTGAACGTATAATATACATATATTATACATATAAGAGATAAATAACAGCTCAATGTCCATCCAATATACGTATAATATATGTATTGTTCTATTAGGGAATACTTTTGAAGCTTTTAAAAAATTACCAACATTTTCCTCCTTTAAGAGTTAATTAGTAATAGGATATACACAGATGGTATACAAACGTTTGAAGTTGAGTAAAAAAGAGTATTTTACTGATTTTCCCGAAATAACATGGTTGGCTTTAGAGTAGTCGGACATATTTTGTAATTTACTACTTAGTCAGAGTTTTAGTTCCCAGTAGAGTAACCTGGACATCGTCGGACACAGTACCTAAGTGAGCTATCATTCCTCGGTCAGTTTACTTGGAACTAGGTTATCTAAACATTTTCAGTACATTATAAGTAACGATTATAAGTGTACAATGTTAAACTTTGCGATCACTTTGAATAATTATTGTAAATATTGTTTCATTTCTGTAAACTCGTGGTAAAAAATCTTCCACGTAGTTAAAAATATTTTATAGGCAAGTATTAATTTTAATATCATATTATTAAATATAATTGTTATTGATTTTAAGATTACAAATTAATTGAGATTTTATAATAACTTCCACGAATATTTCTTTTTTTCTTATTATACAGTATATTTTTCTCATACATAAATCATAGAAATAATTTGATATTCAAGAAAATAACATAATATTCATTTTATAAGTTTTTCCTATGATATTTTCAACGACAGAATAAAATGTAATTTTTTTTTTTAAAGTATATTTCTATATTTTGTAATAAAATAAAGAGAAAAAAAAGGAACAAATAAAAACATGGAGACAGGATATTTCAAGCGTTACTTAGAAACGGTCGGACCGGAAATGTAATTTACTGAGACAAGATAATAATTGCTAGACGTTCCTCGGATTGACATTAAAGCATTTTCGATTTCAGAAAAGACGAACAACGAGCGCGAAATATATCGAAAATCCAAGGACTAATAGAAGTCTTTTAGGAATTAATTTCTGAAAATCATGCAAAAATCAACGTCATTTACGACTGGTCTCTTACTGAATTGTATCCTCTTTCAGTGCACAATTTATTTCATTAATTCAGAGGAAAATAGTCATTACGTTTTACTTTTCTATAACGCAGCATTTATTTTGAATCAATTGCGCTTAAACTAAAAGGAATCCCTTTTCGTTTATTAATTACTTTTTCGTACCTCGGGAGCGAAAAGTGCCCTCGTACCTAGGGCGGAAAAGTGGTCTTTCCTGCCCGGTAAAATAACTATTATTGCAAACATTGCACTTAAATTTTTCTGAAAACATTGTGAAAAACCATGCCAGGGTGAAATTGAAAATAAATAAGCTTGTCGTATTCCTTATATTTTACGCGTTGAAACCATAATATATTTTCCTCGTTGATGCGACACATAAAAAAAAATATGTCATAAAGAAACGTCGACGTAAAACTAAGCAAAGACCTCGCGATACATATATACATTATGAAACTGTATACATATGTTTATAACTTGCATTAATGAGGCACGTGTGTCGGGGAGATTTCTTTGTTACGGACGAAGTGACATCTTAAGAGCTTCTGCTTCCGGATCAACGTCAGAATGTGAAGTGTACGATCCGGGTCCACCGACGTTTTCATTCGGAGAGTTTGTCTTCAGAAATGTTGAAACTACACAGTGCCAGTGACATTTTATCCGGCTAATACTAATTAATATTGCATCTGGATAGCGTATTCAGAATGTCATTTACGTGTTTGTTTCACTTATTATGGAATTGTCAAATATAGATATTTTAATCGTAGGAAAATGTGTCGAATAACACAGACATTTTAATTATATAACGATTGCATTTTAATTGCTTTTAAAACACCCTCGAATGATTTCATTTATAATGGAGACATTTAACTTATCCAAATATTTGAATACTTGTATTATATATATATATATATCGAGTTTTTATAACATTAAACTTGTAATCATAATTAAAAATCTACAGGAACTTGTTCAATGTACAATAAGTTCATTTAAATGTTGATGAAATTTCTGTGGTGCATTTCTCCAGGTTATTATTAAGTTGTAATTGTTATTTATAAAGTTAAATTGTGCAATGGATATTACACTGAAGTTTTAATCAACATATTGTATTATTCAAATCTATTATATATTTCTGTAAAATAATTCTACTTTCACTTTCAAGTTATTTTATAATTTATCATTTGTACTGATATTTATCGGATGATATTTACTGTTGTTTATCGGATAGAGTATCAGTGAAAAAGAGTGAAAGAAAAAATGTGCGACGAGGGAATGACCCCTCGAACGAGCAATATCTCATTTTGAGCCTGACTACCACAATAGCCGATGTGCTACTCTTCCTGAATCAATGACAGAACGACGAACCGTTCATAGGGTTGAAAACGGTTGATTGAAAGAAATTGATACTGGAGTCAGTGCTGGATTCAGCACAATGGCTAGACGTCGTGAACTGCATTGCACGAACGAATAATGAATTACGAGAATAGAACTTGGAATCGTTTCATTTTTCACGAACCAAAGTCAAGGAGTTAAGTCGAAAGATGTTTTCGTCGCAACGATATTCCGTTTTTACCATAAAACAATGAACCAAAATAGCTGGCTTCTTAATCCAATATGAAACTTCCATATAATGCTTTAATGGGATAAATAGTTTGCACATTCGAAACTTCTGATATATAAAATAAATTGTTTAACTAAACAAATTCCTGAAGTCTGTTTTGCTGTATATATTGATTCAACGAAATTTCTTCGAAGTAACTTTAGCAAATAGCATAAATTTTTTATATTAACAATAAAATACGAATGAATTTGAAGTTGAAATGAAATTTTAAAAACGTCTATACTTCGAGTGATCTTTTATCTGTTACCGTAACTATA
>JABFQA010001883.1:0-12465 GCA_022817065.1 Probaryconus sp. ZL-2020 | reverse complement strand
TCTTTCTTTTTTTTTTTTTTTTTTTTTCAAATAGTCAATACTCATTATTCATTTTGAAATCAACTCGTCCTTAGATAATATACAAAAATCTCAAGAATTCTTTTTCAATGTAACTGTTTTGCAGTAATTGCAAATACTGTCCATCACTGAAGATTTGGCAAAAACTAACTACACTGAAGTTTTTATAAAAATTAACATCCAGAAAAAATGGCAAAAACTATCTTAACTGAAGATTTTGCAAAAACTAACTCCGAAGAATCAATCGATGAGAATTTCAAACACATTTTTATTTGACGTTCCTTGTTATCGTGAAGATTTGTATAACCTGTATTCATATGGAATATATTTTCAGGATTTTTAAATGTAAATTATCTGTAATATTCTGTCTGAATATTTACATGATATTATCTACAATCTGTTATTTGATATTCAATATTATGCATCCTCCTTGATAGTGTATCCTGAATATTGTCTTACATATTATGTTTACAGATTAAGCACAATGCACGAGACATTATACATCACGGTACATAATATATCCTTGTTAATTCAAAATGTAATTAAATCAAATCCACTCAAAAATCTTAAACGTATAATAATTAACGAACTATAGTAGGAATTTGTAAAATTTCTGTGCAAACAGTTTTACTTTCTTCGGTTGTATTTTCGTTTGGCGAAATTAATTTTCATCGTTTACTGTTAAAAAAGGTAGTTATAAAAATAGGAATTTGTGAAATTTGTGTGCAAACAGTGTTACTTTCTTCGGTTGTATTTTCGTTTGGCGAAATTAATTTTCATCGTTTAATGTTAAAAAAGGTAGTTATAAAAATTGACAAAATGTCACGGAGGAAAAATTGCGATTGGTTCCATCTGACGACGACTTTGTCGGTCGATATGCCCCTAGGAAAGTTCTTTTACCGCAGAAATTTCAAGAAAGCCCAACGCCAGCCAACCGAGTCGAGAAAGGAAGACTTTACAATCAGTAATCCAATTTTCAGCACGACGTCAGAGATATCCAGGACACAGACAAACCAACTCACGTACACATAGCGACAAAATTTTAAGCTTACAAACGTCGTACGAGTGTGCAACTTGTCCCGCGACGATGAGTATTGACGCACTTAACGCGAAAACGAAACTTGACACAAAATACACCGAATTTTTGTTCGAGCCCCTGTATTTTCCTCCATTGGCTTGCAACACATTTTAACGTCGTATATTTTATACAGATTACAACGCTCGGGAAATAATATTATCAGATTTTTATGTTGGCTGACAAAAAAATATATATATATATACGGTTCTTTTCCAAGTTTAATGCATCGAGAGAATTAGATTGTAAAGTACACTGACTACTGTAAAATTGAAAATTTCAGAAACGTAAGACGGTAAATGGAAATAATTTTCCGAACAAATTCAAATATTTATTTGTTATTTCTTTGCAGCTTTTCGTGGAGATTAAAGTTTTCGTTTGAAAAAACGAAATAAAAAAAAGAAAAAGGGAAATGCATTTTAATCAATGCACAACAAAACGGGTCTCATGGATTGACTCGTAATGTCTTGCAAAATTTGTCAATATGCTCAAAGAAGTGAAAATATTGATGGAATGAAGTTAACGTGTATTGGAGTTCAATTTTATCGATGATCATGTTTTCCATTTACTCGTTGAGTAATTGCAATTGCATTCTATCGAAATTCCAAACGCAAACATTTTAAGCGACATCGCAATTACTTATCCAGAAATTGTATAAATGTTACGTCATGATTCTATCCGATCTTAAGTTAATAAAAAGTGTTTACTGTGTTTTACGAACGATTATTTCCATTACTTCAAACGTCGAATCTTTCGTAATGTCAAAAATACATTGTATCGTACAGTTTTAGTCAAAGAACAATTTTATATTGTTTTATTGCATCTTTTTTATAAGTGAAAACAAAAAATGCAAAAAATTTTTCTGCAAACAAAAAATAAAAGATAAAAAGGTGCTTTCGATATCAGTCAATTTTCATAGGATCTTGGGAAGGTTTTTATAAGGCCATACATGGAACACTGAACAAACCCATAATTGTAGACAAAAGAAATTGTAAACCCCCTTCGCGAGAGGCAGTCGCAATTTCGTCTTTGGTATCAACGAGAATGTTATTGGTTCACACGGTTTCGTCAACAGAGACTATCTTACGGGAAGTTCGTCGTCGCTTTCACTCGTGAAACTACTTGGGATGGGAAGTTCCGAAGACGAAAGATGTACTGCGGCAATATTCGATAAAGTATTTTCGATCGCACCGTAGAGCTATACGTTTCACGCCAGTTATATGTTACGTTTATGTGACTAAAGTTGTTGTTTACATTGGAAAAAGTTTGTTTAAAATACGAATGGATCTACAAATATTCCGACAGCCGTGGGATGCATAATAGATTTTTACTTATTTACAAGATACAAACCGTAATATCACATTCACAATGTTCAACGTCAAATTTTCATTTTCAAACGCGTTCAATGTTTCATCGGGATAAGAAATCGAAGAATCTCCGCAAAGTACAGTCACTTATTTATTTAACATCAAGAAATTTTGTGTAAAATAAAATTGTGAAAAATAGGATTTTCGTAGAATCAGAGGCGTAAGATGTAAGACAAGTTCAACGAAAATTCATGAAAGTAAGAAAAAAGATGAAAGTTAATTTGGCAGTAATAAATTTTTAATTCATTTAAAAAGTGAACATACTCAAATTTTGATTGACCAAACTCGAAACAAGGTTTTCTAAATCAGAATTTGACTTTATCAGAATTTAAATTAATGAAAAATGTTTATTTTTTCCCAATTTTCCATTGTCTCATTTTCTGCCAAAGAAATAGAGAAACGCAGATTTGTTATTTACGACTGTAAAAATTACGTGGAGATAATGAGATTCGGTTTGAGGGGTTAGAGGGGTTAAATTGAATAAACCTCTTCCGTGGAATTCGATAAAACGAAATTAGATGAGAAGAACTATAAATTTCATATACGCAATTATAGCGCGCAAAACGGAAGAAGTAATGGATTATAAGCGCCAATGTTCCGCCTTCGCCGTCGTTTAACACACAACACACCGAGGCTCTTCAATTTCCCGGGATAAATGCCGCGAGAGCCGTAGTGTCAACCGAACGCCACGTTCGCCAATCGATCTCTGCCGTTCAAACAACTTCGGAAGCGAAACGTGCTCCACGAGGAAATGACCTTTTTGGCGCCCGTCCCTTACCGTAACCGGCACCAGCCTACGCAAGCACTGGAGATTCACTTGAGGAGAAACACCTCGAGGGCCTCCTCCAACGGCCTCCGATGCCAACTCAAGAAGAACACCGCCTAATAACAACTTCAATAATTAGTTCACTTCGTCGATTATGAAAATAATTTTCCAAAG
The DNA here is from genome assembly GCA_022817065.1 of Probaryconus sp. ZL-2020. Classification (NCBI taxonomy): domain Eukaryota; kingdom Metazoa; phylum Arthropoda; class Insecta; order Hymenoptera; family Scelionidae; genus Probaryconus; species Probaryconus sp. ZL-2020. Next base: position 9,065 of record JABFQA010001883.1, on the reverse strand, counting down.
CAAAATAGAAACATTTGTTTTAGAAACGATGTCTTTCGACTGAACTAAACGGCACTTGTGTTGGAAATTGGCGTTATTTATATTGCGGAGAAAAGATAAATGTAACAGGAACAGCGGCTCATTACACAATACAACGGGTATTAATTTGTAAAGTAATTTATGTACGCGTAACATTAGACAATATGTTAATTAATAATTAAGAAAAGATGTAGTTTTCCTGGTGGAAGCTGGAGGCGGCGTGACGTAAACACAGAATATTCGTATCATTATAGTCTCTCGTCGAAAACAATATTCAACGTTGTAATTTAATATGTTAATAAATATTATCAACATCGTGCGCGTGCTTTTATTTACAGGAGTGTGTGTTCCGGTGTAATAATCTTTTGAATATGTAAATCACCGTACGGCGGAAAATGGTACGGTGAAACGTTAATGCTTGAGATTTGAGATTATTAGGAGTATATAACTGTTATAAATCAAAATTTAGAACGTTTAACGTCGATCGTAAAAAGAGTTATGTCGATGTTAAGTTGATTATGCAGTTAGTACAAATAACAAGATAATGTTAGATGATTAAACATCTACTTCGTAAAAGTAACGATACGAATTTCAATATTTACGAGAGGAAAGGGAAAATCATCAATTTTTATCTCTTCATTAATTTATCACAAAATTGTTCAAAAATTTTTATTCTATTGAGAGAAAAACCAATAAAGTTTGCTCAATGTAAATTTTAGTTTTCTCAATTTTTAAATTCATAATTTTTTAATCTTCTGCCAATGTAACCATCATAAAATTTTATCGTGGAATTTTTAATGTTCTAACAAAATAATCAACATATTCCAAAATTAGAGACGTTGAAAAATGTGATGATAAGTGGCAAAAAGCTCCCGAAGCTCATTCGTGTGTTTTTGTAGGTTCAATTCAGACATCGTGCTTTGCCTTTTAACTAGATCTTATCAGAAGAAGCGTTTTGAATCCAGAATCTGAAATTGGGGATCTCGTCATATATTATCCGTATGCGCTCTCTTGCGGTTATTCTATGTGCCGATCGAACCGATTCAAGCGACTACTTACTAATACAAACATGTGAAATCTCACATTCTGCGCTGAATTCACGTTTTGGTCTACACTCGGTAATTGTAAGGAGAATCGCGCCGCTGACAAAAGGAGCAGAAACGCGACTCATTAATTAACCCGTATCGTTGTAATTGGGTACCAATTAACGTCTCTACGAAAGAAGTTTTTGCGGCTTGTATTTCCCTTTTTTATTTTAGACAGAAAAGCTTTACTGAAGGTATATTTGATTTTAAATGGAATAACAAAAAAAAACACTACAGCAGAAAAAATTTTTTTTTAGGTGATACTGAATATTTTTTAATACAAACATCGATGGTGGTTTTGGAAGAATTTGCAAACAATCGATGACTCGGTTTCACTCAGTTCCATAAAACAAATATGTAGTATTGATTTGACTCCTAGTTATGTGTCCGAAATTCTCATCGATTAATTGATCGAAGTTAGTTTTTGCAAAATCTTTAGTGAAGTCAGTTTTGCAATTTTTCTCTGAATGTTAGTTTTTACAAATATTTTAGTGAAGTTAGTTTTTGCAAATTCTCTAGTGAAGATAGTTTTTGCAATTTTGTTAGTGAAAATCAATGTTACAGATTTTTTTGCAATTATTCGATGAATTAATCGATGAGAACTTCAGACACATTCCTAGTTTCATATGACTATTTTCCGTCGTTTGTGTCGTTAGTAATCAATACTTGTAAATCAACATAAAACGTAGTGTGCGTAATATGATTAACATTTGGAACATTTGCCAACATTTGCAAATTCGTCGTAATATGTTATAAAGCGCACGAGAAATTTGACCATATTAAAGCATTGAAATTTTCAATGTTTGGCACAATATTATTCGATATTACGATATTACGTAGATTGTAGCAACGCGAATAGAATAATAAATTGAGCATGCTTTAAATTCAAATATTACTATACGTATGTTTATAGTGTATGGTTCAATGATTTGTAATCGCTTATCGTTTTATCATTAAAAATTGAAATACATTGTTTTTACACTATTACGAATTTGCATAATGAGAAAATCGTGGAAACAATAAGTAAATTTTTTTTTTTTTTTCACGACAGCAGTTATAATAAAAATAGAGCAAAAAAATGTAAATGAATTTTACGAGAATGTTTGTTAATTAATGATCTTTCCTTCTATTAAAAATATGAATTTGCATTTGTTTACCGAGTAAAATTTATATTATATCTGATAAATATCTGATATTGTGTAGGCAAACAATGTTTCAAATAGGATTACATGGGCGATGGTGGACTATATCGGATATCATCCATATTTTGCTTGCGAAACTAAGTTTAATTTATATACACAAAATTGTTTCAGGGAAATAAATTAGCAACTTTACGTAAAATATAATTTTATTATCAATTAAACATAATTTATGTATCGTTTAATTGATTGGTCCATATTTCAATTTTATTTTCAATTAATTAATCCGGAATACGCATTATATATAGTTAAATTAAATTTTATGCCAAAACTGTAACGTAACGTCATTGCAGAAAATTTTACTTCCAAAGCCTTTCACTGTAATTATCGTAATCGATTACATAATCCCGTTCACGAAATTTTAAGAAACAAATAAATTGATTATTTTCTTTCTATTGACAAATTTTTTATTTTATGTAAATTTCGAATAATCAGTTAATTGCATTATTCATAAATCTGCATGGTCATGATAATGTTACTGGTATATGTAATTCGTTCGCCATAGTTTCCATCTAACCATATAAATGAATATTCAATTAACAGCTTTAACAAGTGAAATTATGAGGGCAATTAATCTAATTTCGGAAATGATCGTGTATTTATAATAAATTTCATTCGATGTGAATAACGTTTTCAACTGGTTAAAGGAACATTATTTCCCATATTATAATTCTCATTCCAAAAGCATTACAGAATTTCTACGAAATTAATACAATCCATGAATTTAAACCAAAAACAAAATAATCCATTTCAATAAAATTATAGAAAAATTATAAACAATTTTATTATATTTCGGCAAATTTTTACCATACTGAATAGTAAAAATCTCCTCATCTTATTTTACCATGAAGTATGGTAATTTTTATATATCTGAAGTTCTCATCGATTAATTCATCAAAAAATTTGCAAATAGAAAAACTGCACTAAAGAAATTGCAAAGACGAATATCGCTAACAATATACAAAAAGTAACTTGAAGAAAGTGTTTGCAAAATTTTTAGTGAAGTTAGATTATGCAAATTCTTCGAAATGATTGTATTCATTTTTGCAATTATCGATGAATTGCACATTAATTATTATACAAACTTTTTTCTCAGTGCATTATCAATTTTAGCGAAGGCATTTGCAAAAAATAAAATCGACAACATCTCGTGGCATTTTGCGATATCCGCAGAAATTGTTGAAATGGCGGCCAACTCGGTGCATTATTCCCCAACCCCTTCATCGGGAATATCCCTGTAGGACTATTTTATATTTAGTAAAGTGCATTTCTCTCGCATTGAGTCGAACATATTTACGCGGGAGTATGTCTAACAGACAAGTATCCGTAAGACGTGTTACGTGCATCAAGGGAAAATAGACTGCCGTTGAACGCGAAAAGGTAAAACTTACCGGAGAAAAGTTTAGTGTTGCAAAACGTTATTTGCACAAAGAGCGGTAAACTCGGAATGCTCAGGGCAAAAAGTTTTTCATTGCGCCCTCCCTCTCCCCTCCCCCTCCCTCCCTCCCTCCCTTCCCGACTTTCGACCAAGTTATAAAATCAAATGGTGTTGTTCGTTTATTACACCTCGAGCATTATAACTCCCTGAGAATAAATTATTAAGGAAAGCGTCTCTCGCGAATTTTTGTCAATAGGTTTTTATTCTTGCAAGTTTATTGCAAATTATTTTATGCGTTGAGTATTGTAGTTGAAGGCGCATGCGGAGAATGAATTTGTATGTTACAACTTTTACCTAAACGAAAGGTCGAGCTTTTTTTTTCCTTTTTTTTTTAAAAAAAAAAAAAAAACTTTCCTGGAAAGTTGTTAGAGGATACTTCAAGAATAATAAGTCAGAGTTTTTGATAAGCTTTTTACTTCGTGTTTGCCTTCAGGAGTTAACGTCGCCGGTCCTTTTTATAAATATAGATTTTTATGAAGACGATATTTTTATTAACTACACCGAATATCGTGTACACTTGATTAAGGTGTCAAGTTTTTGTTTGTTGTGCTTTTATTTTTCGCTTAATGAAAAAAAAAAAAGGAAAAGAAAGAAAAAAGTGACGCGACTTTTCGTTCCAAGGAAGTTTGTCTCGTATATCTTATTACGGTGCTGTTCGGCGATATAAATCATCAATGATAAAAATGTGAGCCCAGAAATGACAACGAATGAAATATAGATCGAACAATGAAATTTTTGCTGGGAATAATGTTTCACTTGTTTCACGTGGCATAGGTCCGTTGAACAAATTAGAAAATTACAATGCTTCGGTGTAACGGTAGTTCCGAAACAAGTTTATACACTCGCTCAAATTGAGTAAAATATAAGCGTAACTTTTCTTCGGCTTTAGACAACATTTTGCAACTGTATAAATAAAGTTTAAAACTTGTTGAAATTCGTTGGCGCATATCTTCCGTTCGTAGAAGCTCAGCGCAACCAATGGACATTAATCCCCACGAAAACGTCGGAAAATAAGGTGAAAGTCTCAAAAAACAAAAAACAAAAAAAATTTCTATTACCCTCGCCCTCTTCGCGTTTGGTCTAACATTTGTGTAAAACCGTGTAAACGTAAAAACAAACACAAAGGAATTAAATTTTTCCATTTACCGTGCCATTTTCTAAATAGTCTGTAACCACTTGGTGAAGTTTCGTCAAAGGCAAAATCGATTAAAAGTTCTGATCAGATTGGTGCACTTTGAAGAGACTTTTCGCTCCACATTTCTCTATTGGGGACGTGACTGAAATAAAAAAAAAAAAAATAAAAAAAAAAAAAAAAAACTTTTATTCTGTTTTGCGCGGGGCACGTAATGTATATTAATCGACTTCGAAATGCGAGAAACGCTCGGCAGGTTCCGCGGCTTGCGGAATATTAAAATTATTACGACGTAACTGATAAAAATTCTATTACAATTTCGTCATTATATTGTTACATCGGACGAAGGGAAAGAAGGGGGAAAAAAAAAAGTAATCTCATTATTTATAACGTGTTGCAAATAGTAAAACATTGCGGTGCTGCATGCGTGAGTGTGTTGAAAAAAAAAAAACTATTATGGATGTCGAGGACACACGCGTAAAGAATTTTTATGACGACCGGAATTTCTTTACCGAGGACATTAAGCTCGATTATCCATGCGATGGCTGTGACCAACATTGTAACCTGCGGGAAAATGTTTCAAAAGTTCATTTTCAATGAATTGCCGTTTAAAGAGTTTCCAAAAAGACAAAATCTTAACAAATTTCTATCGAATATAAATTTTTTTCACAATAACTTCGCGAACGTATAAAAGTTCTTTAAACTAACGTCGTCATTAAACCCGAAGCTTCATTTCCTATAAGATCCTAAATTTATCGGTTATGCACTTCGAACTACTATCAGTATCACAATGAGAGGATAAAGGGAGTAAAATGTTTCGAATAACATTTGCATCCTTTATTAATTCGAGCATCGATAAAGGATGCAAATGTTATTTGGAAGATCCTGCTCTTGTATTCCTTCCATTTCACAGCAAAACCATATAATATTGAACTTTAAACGGAATAATCTTACAATGCCATTTAGAATAAACAAAAGATCAACGAACTGGAAGGAGAGAGAGAGAGAGAGAGAGAGAGAGAGAGAGAGAGAGAGAGAAAAAAGAAAAGAAAATCAAGCGAGTGTTCATTGTTGTACTCTTAATTAAACTTATTACTTTAGAAGCCAAACGAACACGTAATTATCTAATGTCGTGTTTTCACGCGAACGACAATTGGTAAAGTACGTTTCTTAGCTTACGACTGCGTACAAATGAATGATAACTAATTAATTAACACGATCGTTTCCGCTTCGTGCAATGTCACGCCGTAGAAAGTTAAAAAATAACAGCGCACGAATGCGAAAGGTCTCGACTCGGCGCAACGTGCCTGAGTTAAAACGTTAGTTTTCTCCGCAAGGTCAACACCTTTCTGGTATAGAATTTCCTTTTAAACCACCGCACACCAGACGAGAATGTCTGCGATGGTTATATAGGCACAGCCGGTGCTCACGAGACGCGGATAAGTCGCGCGAACAGTGAACGTGCAAAAGCAAATGACCCTTATGGTCAAGGCTAAAGCAAGGACGCTGCTCTATGGCAAATAAATGGCGTCATGTGCCGAGGTTAATACCCGTCTATTACAGAATCAAGTTACCGGGAACGTTAATTAAATAATTTCCATTCACGAAAAATAAAAAACTCGACCAAACGTGTTTCGTAACACTTATCCCGAGGCGAATTCATTCAGGGAACTGTGTGGATTTCATTTAACGGATGCTAAAACCCTTTCAACGATAGGATTGTAAATTCTAAAGATTCAATTATTTCGTCAAAAGTGAAAGTGATTTAACGCGAAGTTTTTGTTTTCTTTTTGTCCTTTTGAAAATGAACTTCGGTGACAATTTGCAAAAACCAACTGCACAAAAGAATTTGCAGAATCTTTAGTGAAGTGAGATTTTGTAAATTTTTAGATATGATTGTATTCATTTTTGTAATCATTCGATGAATTAATCGATGAGAACATCAGATAAATTAATTATTTAATGAATAAGTTAATAGGATTTTAATGTCTCGTTGTTAGTTCTTGGAATCAAGAGCTCAATTTGGCGCCATTGAATTTGCCATTAAATTTTGAATCGAAATCACGTCGCGTATCATTCAATATAAAATTGTTTCACTGTGTCAAATGTAGTTTCACGAGATAAGCAAATCGGATTCCAATATGGCTTTGGGTATCGTTGCTTCGTACCTTCCTTCTTCCTCCGCTAAACGACTGCACACACAATGCAACGAAACTCGCAGATTTTGACCTCGATAGACATATCGGTAAATACAGATATTGCCGGCTAGTAGGTACAGCCGAGTAGTACTTGTACTTTCAATGTATCGGCCCATTCTCGTATCGTGTGGACCTTTGCCAAGCCTCAAAGGTTGCTGAATAAAAGTACTATACAGAGACGAGAAACGTCTCCCAAACGCCGAAATACCTCACAATGACGTCAAAGTTCAAGCATACATTTTGTTCTCATAACTCTTTTGTGCGGACGATCCTTTTATATATTTAAAAAAAAAAATAATAAAAAAAAAACTTATCCCTCTCACTCCTTTTTTTCTCCTGTTATACAATGCCATTTTAGGAACACCTTTGATTAGAGCTTCTCGAAGCAAAGGAAGGAGAAGAATAGATAAAGGAAAATATCGTTCGAATAAAAGCTCGCCTTTGCACCTAACTTTATTTATTTAGTTACTTTTTTTTACATTTATCGACTTTCCGTGTATTTTTAGGAAATTCTTTTTTTGTCCAGTCATTGGGGTTAAGTGTCTCTTTGATTGCGACTGCTTCAATCACATTTTACATTAATCCATCTTCGTTCATGTCACTGTCCGTGAAAAATATCCTATTACCAATTATAATAATTGAAAATGAAAATCGATAAAACAATTCCTAGATGAATTCCTAAATGAATTGAAGTGATTTCACGTCTGAAAGGAATAAAATCCGAAATGGTTCATTAGGGGGGAAGGGGGGGGAGGGGATGATGAAAGGGTTAGGAGAAAAATAGCGCAATATGAATGTCGCGCAAACGAAAGCTGAGATGACGTACACGTTCAAAGCGAGTGAAAAGTAGGTTGGACATTGGTATTCGCTACTCTTTTCTTTTTTTTTACCACAAAGACCTGGTTACCTTTCACCGGGATAAGCGAAATTTTATTGAAATGGAAATTTAAATGCGTAACCGCTCGCAAACCGATGCAATCACGTAACGAAACGCGCTTAGACAACTGGATGGAATTATCAACTAGGAAGTCGTAGGAATTGACTGGTTACAAATTTACTGTTACCAATCTCGAGTAGAAAACATTGAAGCATTCGCATTCGATTTATAGACAAAACAGTTCATAAATTTTGAACGGCACTTTTAAAATGCTAATGAGTGTCGTCGATTACATATACACGAATTAAGATTTGAATTATGACGTATCTGCTGTGCCGTAACATAAATTACTCTTTATTTCTTCCGTAAAAGAGCCTCGCGAATTTCATTGTAGTAATATAAACTCGAACTGTGTCAACGGAGTTCTGATTTATGGCTTTTCAAATGTCGCAAAGTTTCACAGCCATCGATTCGTTAAAGAACGTTATAATGCCCCTTTGAATAAAAAAAAGTACGATTAAAGTCCTTTTTTTTTTACTTTGTAATTAAAGAAAATTTATAAAGCAACACATATTTCTGCATTTCATATTTTATCATTGAAACTTTTAATGGACAAGATTCGTGTCAGATTTGTATCCAAAGAAATCCTCTTTTCATCGTACAATCTTTCATTTCCGCACTACCCTTTTCAACAGTTAGACCATACACGCGTTCGTCGTAATTTACAAATTACTGTCATCATTACAGTTTCATAAAAGATGAATACGGGAGCTTATATAAACTAGAGTAACACAACTTGCATAAGCCTTACAATGTCACTGCAGCGTTAATAAGAAAGCGGAACGTTTCCAAAACAGCGTCACCGAGTAGCTAAATCAAATTTGTCGCCGACAAGCAATGTAACTGTGTAACGTAAAACGCAATACTTACTAAAAAAGTGAAATGCGCAATTATCGCTTCACCAATACGTGCGATCTCTTATTTAATTATTCAACTTTAAGTTTCGTTTATTTCACAATTGCACAATTTATTCTCACCAAACTTTTCGCTTATTATTTTTGTTTAATTATTTTTGACTTTATCCTCAATAAATATTATCTTTCATTTTTGTGGGATAT